>JANIJG010017249.1:45098-74751 GCA_024611175.1 Megaceryle torquata
GGTAGCAGAATCCAACTCCTGAACAGCTCCCGTCCACTGCGGGGCCCAGGCTGGGACCCCCAGTGCCTTCTCTAGAACACCAGTGGTGATGGTGATGTAATGACCATCAGGGGGGTTGGGTTTGATACTGGTTTTGTATAGATTTGTATATATTCTATTTTATTATTATTATCATTATTCTCATTAAAGCTGTTCTAGTTTCCTTTTCTAATCACAAGTCTCTCTCCCTTATTCCCTTTCTTTTCCCCTTTGGTGAGGGAGGGGGGTTAACAGAGAGCATCTGTTATGTCTAAGGGGCTGCCCTGACCCTAAACCGTGACACAAGGTCAGGCTGACAGGCCTGTGGTTCCCCAGATCCTCCTTCTGGCCTTTCTTGTAGATGGGTGTCACAGTGGCAACTCTGCAGTTGTCTGGAAGCTCCCCTGTTAACCAGGACAGCTGATAAGTGATGGAGAGTGGCTTGGCAAGCTCCTGTGCCAGATCCCTCAGCACTCTCGTATGAATCTTATCCGGCCCCATAGACTTGAGTGTCCCGTTGGCGTAGGAGATCATTTACTTCTTCCTCCTGGATTATGGGGGGTTTGTTCTGTGCTCTGTTCCTGTCTCCCAGCTGAACACCCAGAGGATAACTGGTCTGACTGTTAAAGACTGAGGCAAAGAAGGCGTGAAGTACCTCAGCCTTTTCCTCATCCTTGCTGGCAACATTCCCCCCCTGCATCCAGTAATGGGTGGAACTTCTCCTTGTCTCTCTTTTTGTTTGTAATGTATTTGTAAAAGTCTTTTTATTATCTCTTAACAACACTTGCATAACATTGTCATGTCTGATAGTGTCCATGCTGTCCATGCTTGGGATTTGGATAGTGGAGCTTACCTAGGGAAGGGAAGGAAATGAGGGAAGTGATCTGTAATTCAAGATGCTCAGTGTTTGCTAAGCTGAGCAAGGGTCCTGTGTCTGTCCCCAGCTGTTGGCTAAGGGATGGTTCCACACAGTGCATAATTCCTTCTCTTGTCCATGCACCCTGCAACCTTCCACGCCACAAGTTCTGGGAAAGGAGAAACACACTGAGGTGAAGAGCTGTATGGGCTCAGCAATACCTAGTTACCCTACATCAGAAAGGATTGTAATTTTATGGCAGTTGTTTTGATGTTGCAGGTAACACTTCCCTGTCCTCCCTTCTGTCTTTATTTGGCCTGCTTCTTGAAAAGTGCACTGTACTTTCTTCTGACTTGATTGCCACAGTATCTGGTGGGAGTTGTCTGGCAGGAGAGCTACATCACAGGAAGCAGGGGGAACCTTGGCACTCTAGATTTACTGTAAATAACTCCGAGCCAGAATTACTCTCTTCAGTTCTGACTCACTGAAACACAATGTCCAAAATAAATTTTCCTGGAACTTTTTGTTACAGAAGCATTTATTTCCTAGTATATTTCTAATTAAGAATAAACCCAGGATTCAGTACATCACAAATTGGAGAGGAAGGAGATGGGGAAGGGAATTAAATCTGCCCCTGCTCCAAGAAAAATCCTCGCCCTGTCCCAGCCTGAACATCTGAAATTGCAAGAATGTTTCCCTGCTGTTGGACTTGCAGACTAGTCTTGCCAAGAGCCACGCTTCTCCTGTGAGGGTTAGTGATCCAGCTGTCCTTTGCCTGTTGGGACAGTCTGGATGAAAGGCAGTGTTTTGCATGGAGGAGATGATTTAGTAGTTGCTAGAATTCATTTTGCTTCAGTGCTAACTTCAGCCTTTGATAAGGCTGAACTGTTAAACAGGGAGTGGGGAGGTTATGTGCAGCAACCAAATGTGTTCAGCCATTGAAAGCTTTTTAGGCACCACTCTGGCAGTGCTGAGAGACAGCAGGGAAAACATGGAAAAATAAAGGCAAGTAGCAGCAGCAGAGGCAGAAGGTGAAAGACGTGATAACCAGCACTATAGCAGACTACCTGCTGACATCCTCTCCTGTGGTTCAGCTCTTCCCTAGTGGCACAATCCCCTGCCAGCAATTCCCATCTCTATGCTTTCAACAAAATCTAACCAGCTTTTCTTCACTATTCTTCTGCACCCCAGTTACTCTAGAAGTAATGCCCCAGTTGTCCAGTCTTCCTTATGTTGATTTGTTACACCCACTAAGCCAGTATTTTTTGACAGTTGTACTGGTTTCGACTGGGATAGTTAATTTTCTTCATAGTAGCTTGTATGGGGCTTTATTTTGGGTTTGTGACAAGAACACTGTGGGTAATGTAGGGATGTCTTAGCTATTAATGTGCAGTTCTTGCACAACAGCAAGGTCTTTCCTGTTTCTTGTGGTACTCCTCCAGCACAAGAAGCTTACAAGAAGTTGGGAGGGGATGCAGCTGGGACAGCTGACCTCAACTGACAAAAGGGATATTCTATACTATATGACATCATGCTCCTCAGTAAAAGCTGGGGGAAGGAGGAACAGAATATATTTGAAGGTATGTCTTCCCAAGTAACCACCATGTGTGGTGGAGCCTGGCTGTTCTGCAGAAATAGCTGAACACCTGCCTGCCAATGGGAAGTAGAGAATGAATCCCTCATTTTGTCTTGCTTGTGCACATAGCTTTTGCTTTCCCTGTTTACTTGTCTCAACCTAAGTGTTAATCTCACTTTCACCCTTCTGAATCTCTCCCCCATCCCACCAGAGGGAATGAGCAAGGGGCTGAGCTGGCAGACGGGGTTAACTCCCAGCATAAATGTCTCCAAACATGACATTGCACATGTCATTAGCTAGAGTTTAGTATTGTAATTTATTTCTATCAACTACTGCACATGGCACAACGCAAAATCTTGGCAAATATGGCCAGTGTGTATTTGTACAAGACCAAGACATCTACTTGTAGAATGACAAACTCTGGGAATCATGGAGATGAGAACATTGCAAGTAAACTGGAGAAGAATAACAAAATTAATTTGCTGGGATTAAGGAGCCATGCACAGAGTCAGAAAGTGGACAAAGTTAGTTTTGCTAGAATCAAGGAGGGAACAGGTTGTACTCTCTACTGAAGAGAGTAATTCTTCTCAACATCTTGTTGAGAAGATGGTGGCAGAAGATACCAAGGGGCCTTGGAAAAGAGCAGAGAACAGAGGGTGGCACAGGTAACTTGCAACATGGATGTAACAAAGTGAATACAAGTTTTAAGATAATCGGTATCATGTAATTTAACTGGGAAAAGTCTCGGATTCCCCCTCCTGCAGCTTGTAACCCAAGCTGTAAACTGTTCACAGTGTGCTGCTTTATCTCGACTGCAGTCCACTAACATTGCTTTACCTCAGTTTGGGTCATGTAACAGCTTTTTCATGGACAACAGAAATTTGGCTAGTTGGCTGGGTATTTTTTGTGTGTTTTGTTTTGGGTTGGTCTTTTTTTGTGTGTGTGTGTTTTTGTTTTGTTGGGTTTTTTGTGGGGGTTGTGCTTTGTTTTATGGTTGGTTGTTTTTTTTTTTTAGTTGGTTGGTTGGTTGGTTTGGTTTGGTTTTGGTTTTGGTTTGTTTTTTTATGGGGTATCTGTTTGTTGGTTTTGTTGTTGGTTTTCATGCAGATTTACAAACATAGAGTAAATCCAAAGCAGATGATCAGCATAAGGAAAGCAAAGGGGCTTCCTCTTAGAAACTGCCAGCAGTATCAGCCCCACTCTATGCTGCTGCAGTGATTCTTAAGGGTCTGTTCAGGTGAAAAGCCACAGATGTTGTGGTTTTATATGGGCCACAGTGGCTAAGGACTCTATATTCACTTTGTGTCTGCTTCTGAGCACAACTGTGCTGTCCATGAAGGGTATTTTTAGTCAGAACCTTTGTAGTATTTAAAATACACTCTACTGTATGAAACATACTGGTTTGATGCCAGTATAATTAAAGTGGTGTAGCCTCCATTGTGTATGCAGTTCCTCAACTACCAGTATGTCAGAAATCAGTATGCTCATTAAAAATTATTGGAATAAGAGGTATTGAGAGGATCTCCCTTATTTCAGTTTGAAGGTGTTTACAGTAAGGCTGTCCCCTTAAAATATTTCAGTTAAAAAATGACGCCCCTGAGAAAAATGGTTCCTTGGACATAAGACCTGAATGTAGCTTAGCTTCTAGCTAAGGCCTGAATTGTCTGTCTGTAACACAGTCAATGGAGGCAGTGATTTACCACCAGCATTGTACAGACTAATAACATGACTGTGGTTTTCCCTGCCCTTCTGCCTCCTGACAGAGCAGTTACACAGGGCTTTTTATAGGCTTTCAAAATTCTTTTATGCTTGGAAACACTATTCAAGGGCACCAAAATGGTGGTTAACACCAAAAGAGCCCAAATCACTACATCTGGTCTCTCCAGGGAGCTCTGATGTAACTTAATACCTACATCTCCTGAATATTCTTCTGCTCTCTTTCTGGTCTCTGTGCATTAGCCAGAAGAGAAAGAAAAGGCTATTTGGAAAGCCCAGGATTTCTGTGAGCCTTTTTAGCCAATGTCAGGAGGGCTCTGATACAATCTGTGCTCTTTGGCTTCTTTCTCCAAGTGTTCTGAATTGACATAGGGCTTTTTTGGATCCTGGGATAGTAAGCTGTCCTTATCTGCTTAGGGTTTCTCCTAGTCCTGTGGTTTACACACTCCATTTCCTTTGTACTTTGTGTGCAGCTGTACAGGCATCCAGGCGTTGATTTGATTGACATTACATGGCCTATGAGAAAAGAGAGAATACCAAAACATTGACTGATGGCTTTTACTATGAAAAGCAACAGGATGTTTTACAGGTGTCGCAAACTTGAAAAATACAAGCTAAAAGCAACAGGGACACCAGTCTCTCTCACCCCAAAAGACATAGTACAGTGTAAGAGCTCCATATAGAGAGATGTGAAATGGAAAAACACAATGGGTAACAATAATGCAGAAACAAGTTTCTGTAGGGATTAGAACCGGTTAGTGAGACCTTCCCTTTTTGAAATGGGAGTACTTCCATAATGCCTGTGGGTGTTTGAGGAGGAATTTTAGGGGACGGGGAGTTTCTCAGTTGAGGAAAGCATGACACCAAAAGCACAGTAGCTGCGAAATTCTTGCCATTGGGAATAGCTTCCCCTGCTTTAAAGCAGTCCCTTCCAGAGGACTTGAGTAAGTACGTTGTTGTCACAATTGTGATTTCGCATTAAGTTGTTATGATGTAATGCACCTGATGTGGCTGGGAGGTGCAAGGAGCTCAACCTGGGAGATATTTTGTCTATAGCAAAAGCCATTGAAAGGAGCAGTTGCTAGGGAGCCCTGATGCAAAAAGGAAACATCACCGACACCTCAGGCCTGAGTGAGTGCTGAACATTTTTTTGGACTCCCATGGAAATGAAAGTCATTCTAGTCACCCTAGCAGGCAGGTTCAGAAAGCCACCCTTGCATGCAGCTTTCTGAACCACTCTACTGGCATTTAACTGGACTTTTATGGAATTTTATGGCACATTGCCTTTCTTCTGCCCTTGGCAGAGGTGTAATAAAAATTCACCTTGTAGAAATTGTGCATTCTGAATCAGGCTGTGTTCACATACGGTCACACCTCCCCATGTCACTGCTGAAGTCCACCAGCATCCACTGGGGTGCACTCAGTCTTTGCATGTTGTACCTACTCCAGCCAAAATTTACATCACTCTTGGCAAGAATATTCTGTAGTGTACTCGATCTCAATGTCTGGGAGCACCCTCCTAAGGCTCTCTGCATTAGGAAGATTTCCACAGCTGTTCCAATTAAAGCACTAAAGTAAAAAATTAAATGGTTTAAGGCAAAGAATGATGAATTTGTGCAAAGTCCATTATGATAGGATTGCAGGGGAATGAGGCCAATGCCACAGACCTGTGTCCCTTACTCCTAAAATCAGTGACAAGCTGAAAAAAGAAAACCCTGTGCTGAGTTTGTTTTATCTGTCCTCTGGCCATCCAACCCCAAGACAGAAAACTCCAACTCAGCATGGAGTAAAATCTGGAGGCCGCTTCTAAGTTTTGTTCCAGATGCAGATGGCACACTTCCACCCCTCTGTCTCTGCCTGCATTGCTGGAGGGTTACATGTTCCCTGGGGTCCAGGGTCTCATCTTGCAGGCACACCCTAGCACTGTTTCCATGCAGCAGGTTAAGTTCGTTCATTTAAGTAGTAGCTTCTAGTAACCATAATGTCAGTCAGTGACTGTAAATGTCAGTGAGCTTTTTTGGCACACCGTTTCTTGCCTTCCCCTCTTTCATAGGCTGAGCAGATGTTCTTTTTTTTTCTCCTTACACCAGCAACCCCTCTAAACTCATGTAAATGTGAAGGCAGCAGTGTGACTGCCCAGGCTGAATCACCACCAGCTTGTGGAGCAGCTGCAGGGTGTGAGGGACAGCACCAGTCTCAGCTCAAAGACCACTGAGCAAAGTGAGAGAGACTTCCAAGGAGCTGGAGGAGGCTGGTGAGAGGACACTTTTGCCCCACTGCAAACTGTGTCTCTGCCTTCATGCAGCAGCAGCAGAAGGAATACCTGTGAAAACACATGGGAAAAGTAGAGAAACATGACCCAAACTAAATAATGACTAGCAACACCAAGACATTTGAAGCTGGTTCACTGAACTCGCTGGTTTCATCATGTGAAGCAGGGTTTTTTCCATAACCATTCAGAATGGTTTACATGACCACTGCTTCACTCCAATCATTCAAAACAATACGTTTGAGGCTTTTTTTATTCTTTTTTTTTTTTCTTTCTTTATTTGGACAATATATATATACATATGTACAAAAACATCTACGTCTACTTTTTTTTTTCCTTTTTTTTTTTTACAATTTCATGTGATATACAAAACAGGACAGCAAAATAACTTATAAAGGATACGAATACTGTACAAAAATAAAACTGATTAAACTGTTGGAAGTTGGTATTTATACAGTGTTACAGATCACTAGTCTGTAAAACATCATTTTGAAGTATGTGTCCAGTCTGGTGTATGCTGGGCTAAGTCCATCTGCAAACTGAAAACAGATCTGTAATACAGGTCATGAAAAACGGTTCAAAATAGAAGTATGTTGTACAGCTATACCTTTTAAGCCATGACTTGTCTATAATAATGGGCTTTCTTAACCAAGGAGAGGAGCTGTCCTAACTTCGGCACTATTATTTCCAAAATAGTACAACAAGTATATACGGTGTTAGAGAACCTGATTTCCCTTTTCTTTCCCAATACTTGCAACACCCTTCAAAACATAACTTCAAAATGCAAAGAACTAACCTGCAGCCTGGTTTATGTGTTAGAGCCATTGTTTGCTTTTACTAAAAGAAAAAACGCCCAAACCCCTCAATGAACTAAACAATAAAACAAAGCCTCCAAACCCAATTATTCCCATATATTCTGTTAGCGGTTAAAGAATCACATGAATCCCATCTGTCAAATGCTGAAATACAACATATGTTACAGTAAGTAGGTTATCATTTAGGAAGGTTTTTTTTCAGAAACAGGATCTTGTCACACACAATAACAACACACACCTGTATGTCCCATTGTCCCATGGACCAAAATACTCATCTCTTGGTTCTTTCAGAATTTTGCAGGAACAGCAATGTTTCTTTAAATGTGCATTCTACCCCAAATATGCAAGGTGGAAACCATAAATCTGGCCATTTACTTCCACATATTGTTTAATCCTGGTAGCGAAGTGACCAAAACACCTATGTACTGATTTAGGTGCTGCTTATCAGCTGTGGCTTGCCAATGTGGTTGATGGGATGTGAGGGTGTCTTGCATTTCACAGGATCAGGCCTCAGTTTTCCAAGTGTTGCATTTGTCCTACAAAATGGCAACAATCCAGACTGCAGGACTGACTCAAAATTTTGTATGACCTTCACAGGGAAAAATGGAGATGAATGTGCAAGCACCTTTGAATCTCACCAGGCTACATGTGGCTCTGACCCCACTCAGACATGGCAGCATGAACAGTACTGGTAAGCAGAACACTTTCTGTATTTCTGTATCAATAGAAATACCAAGGCTACCTATTTTTATTAGGAAGAACGTATGTCCCTATAACTCAATTTGGACACCAGAAATTAAAGTTTGGTTTCTAAAATAAATGTTTCAAAAAGCTGAAACAGAGGTAGAAAGTGTGCTTGGTTTCCTGATGTCTTCACTGAAGAAAACACATCCCTTTTTACTCCACAGACTGATCAATATCCCCAATGCCTTAAAAGCAGTTCTCTTCACATAGACAGAATTTATCATGAATTACACAGGTAAAAACACTATATGCAAACTGATTTCTAATGCTGAAAGCCTTATACAACTGTAGAAGAAAACACTCTACTCTCTGAGTTCATTTTTTTTATGTTTGTTTCTAGGAAGCAAGCTTTTTATCAGGTAAAACAATAAGATATTGCAATTGCCGGTGTACTACCAAGATTTTTTTATGTACAGAATTTTACAAGATTACCTAAATTCATCTGCAGTGGAAAACACTTTGGATTTCAACATGATTACTCACAAGATGAATTTGGCCCTAGGTCTCTATAGTAGGGCTGCACTTCCCCTTCCTCTTCTGGAGGAAGGGGTAAAAACCAAACAGGAGAAGAATGTTTCTGGAAAAAAGTAATGTGTAAACAGAATTCTCTCCCCTTTATGCAGCTAGGGAGGGAAGAAAAAAAAAAAAAAGATAATAAAGTCACTGATAACTTCTTAGAGTTCATGCTTTTAACAGTAAGAAAAAAAAAAAAAAAAAAGGACTCAGCTAATTACCAAAACTTTGTTTTCCTTTAGTGATCTTTTTGCTCCTCCAAAAGAGCCAAAAATAGCTTTAAAATGAAAGTAATATTGCCTTTATCAGTGTTTGACATGCCATGCATGACACGGGTACAACACAAAGTACCAAGAGAAGCTTATGTCCTAAGAAGTATTGCGACACACCTTCCACATGGTATTTCAAATTTGCTCATAGTTTTCCCCCATACTCTACAGAAACAGCGATCAAGAGATACAGGAGCCTTTCCAAAGAGCTCCTTACAATAATTTCAGCTGTTTGCATTAGCAGAGTGCTCTGAAGGAAAGGTCTACTCTCTCCATAAGCACACAACTCCCATAGGACTCTGAGGGAGTTAGGCAAGGGTATGAAGAGAATAAATCTTTAAGGCAAGTGTGGGACAAGAAAATGCCTTTAAAAAGCAGCAGTTTTTAAGGATGGTAGCTGCTGTTACACATCCATTCAAACAAAACACAACAGAATAAAGCACTGTTGAGTGGCATTTCTGTAGTACAGTACTGTATTTATTGACAAATTAGAAGTATAGGAATAACTCAGAGATGTAAGCTTCTGCTCCCATATCCCCATTACATTATCTAGGCTGACTTGTATTTTTCTATGTAAGTAAGTGAATAACAGGGCTAAATACACACACAGTCAGAAAACAACTGAGCTGTTGTGTCGTGGTTTGTTTTTTTTTTTGCTTTAAGTATCTTCTTGAATTGTGTATGTTTTTACTGGAAAAGTGCAGCTTATATGCAAAAGTATAGTTAATACAAAGAAAACATTAAAAGGACCCATTTAATTTAATGGGCCTTTTTAAGTATAAATTCACCTTATCTCAGTGTATCAATCAGATGCTATTAGTAATATATGTAATGTTTCTCTTAACAGTCTCTTTAAATGCAGGACCATTCTGAGACAGAAGTAAACCCACTTCTACAATGTGCTATGGAGTTTTTATCTGAGAGTTATTTATGACTCGGAAAGCGGCTTTACTCGACGAACTAAATACAAGCAGCGTTACACTGTTCTACAAAACATGTTCATGACACAGCAATCACAAAGACCTCGGGGTCACGCTACTGCGGCGGCGTGGGCCAGACCATCCAGTCAGACATATGTACACCAGCATCAATGCTTTAGAGTAGAGGAGGTGGTGGCCTCCTCTGCTGGCCAACTCTTCCCTCCTCTCATCCCACAGCCCACTGGCTCCAGACCGCTGTTCCCAGTGCAGGGAGGGGAGGTGGCAGACTAGCAGAGGGGCACAGAGTTTTATTTATTTTTTTTTTTCTGAATGTTGGCTACATGTGCTTCAGATGGCGAGGGCAACCAGCACCAGAGTGGACGCCTGTGCTCCAGCACCGCTGCCGGCATCCGTGCCGTGGCTCGCCCCTTCCCCCCCACCAGACCTACTCCCCTCCCCAAGCCAGCCCTGCCTTCACAAGGAGCTGCTGGAGCTGGACTTTTTGGATCGCTTGATCATGCTGGGGTGAAATTCGGTGTGGCGGCGGGCGTGCTTTGTCAGGTGGTCACTCCGCATGAACCGCTTCTCGCAGAGAGGGCATCGAAACTGTTTCTCGCCGGTGTGGGTTCGGTAGTGCCGAGTGAGCTCGTCGGAGCGGGAGAACTTTTTAAGGCAGTCAGGCCATGTGCAGGGGAACGGTCGCTCTCCTGCAGGGAGGAAAAGGATGATAAGAGGTTTAGGAGGGTGGGGATAATGCAGGCCAGCACATACCAGCTTCACCAAGGAGACGGGTAACACACTGCTGAGGGGAAAAAACTTTGTTCCCTGCTGTGGTGCCATCATCTGTGCAGTTGTTGATGACTTGCTTCATCAGGTTTCAGTCTCACCTCCAGCAGAAGCCAAAAATCCCTCCAACTGCATGAAACTCACACTCCAGTGCAGAACCTTACATGACCCCAACGACTGTCAAAACAACAGATGAGCTCTGCCTGTGCCTGCACATTTTTCACGTCATGCTCACTACAGCGGTTTGGGAAAGGAGCACTAGTATTATTCCTTTAACACTTCCATTCTGATGAATAAAATAATTTGTAACTGTTAGAAAAGAAGCCAAAAAAAATCTTTTATCTAGGACAAGAAGTCATTCCAGCCTGGAGAGAACTCAGCAGGGAGGAACTGGGGAGAGCAGTGCAGCTGTGGAACTGCAAATGCATAGAACAAAACCACTGCAGCTGCAGGGGGAAGTCCCATGCTGCACTCTCCTCACACCAGAAATCCAAGCTGCTCCAGTGGGTACAGGTATCTTCCCCTCAGTCTCTTAGATGGCTTGAAAACTGCTTCGTTATTCACAGCTCTATCAGTTTATATGTTTGCTATGATGGTGAAGAACCAAACCAGACACCTTAACTTAAACCACACTGTACCTCTTATATTAAAAACAAGGGTGTAAGGATTGAACAGCACTCACTGTAATTTTCCTGGCACCTCACATCCCTGCAGTTCACCTCCGCAGGCTGAACAGGCTTTGCCTACAGGCAAACCTGATGCCAGGACTCCTGGTTGGTAAGGCTGACCCTAGTCCATGGAACAGATGGAAATCAAATGTGTTTACATTCACACAAAAAAAGAAACAGGCATTATGCACCACTGCAGTTTGATGCCTTAATTCCCTTTCTTAAGAGTCTCCTGAAGGGAATATCAATGACAGCTATGTCACAGCTATTTATAGTCAACCACAAAAATATAAAAACTATCCCAGGAGTTTTCCAGTCTGGGAGAGTTGTTAAGAAACTGAGGAACTCAGTTGCAGTACTATTTCTTTGTACTGTGAGGTTTCTCAAAACAGGTGAGCTCACTTTTCATTTACAGATGGCAAAAAAATGGGAGTAATTTACAAGAAAGTGTGCCTTGGAGTCCTCCACAGACTCAACAGCAGTAACAAAAGGTTAAGGTCTTGAATGAACAGCTCAGGTGCCAGGAGGACAACCAGCAGTGGAACATACAGCAGAGCTGCAGGGAGAAGAAACGGGGCTGGTGGGAGTGACTGATGGCATCCAAAAGGCCAAGGAGGATGAGGACAGACCAGGTAAGCTGAGATGTAGCTACAGCATGGGCCCTGAAAGCCCTAGTGAACCTCTCTTAAACAACACAAACATTTTCGCAGTTCAGGCTCCTAATGATACAGTGGTCCCTGACAGGCATCCCAGACTGACCAGCGTGCAGTAGAGCTGGAGCCAGATGAGTAGGACTGCGCAGGTTGCAGCAGCCCCCGGGCAGATGCATCACAGCAGCTTCCCCTGCGCTCTGTGCCCTCACAACAATGCTGGTCCTCAGTCAGAGGAGAAGGATGGAGGGAGCAGGGGGAGCCAAGCCAGGCTGGTGTCTGATCCTGGTAGAGGCACAGCTGCCAGCCCTCCTGGCCTGGGGCTATTTTATTTTATAAACAGGTTTCTTGGCTCCTTGCTGTACAATTTTAAAGCATGGTTGGAAGCCTCTCCAAAACACTACTGCCTGTATAAAAGAAATCTATTGAAACACTATGTAGGATCACACTTGTGAAGACTGTGACTGCAGCTACATGGCTGAACAGCACCAGGAGCTGTACAGAGCGTGCTTGCACAAGTGCCCACCATCCTCCCCTGGCTTTGCCCTGTCCAGCTCCTGCCCTTGGCATCCGAGGAGAGCGTTTCACTTGTGCTGCTCTTTTGTTATCTATCTCACGGTTGCTGTCACAGCTCCTGGAAGCAGGCGGCAGTGGGAGGTGCAAAACAACTTTCCAGCTCCCCCCCAAGAATGTGGGAGAAGTGCTATACATCTTGCAAGCATGGAGGCATCTAGTATGTGTCTCTGTATCAGGCACTTAAACCCCAGAGCAGCAGGAGCAGCTCAGTCATCCTGCTCCATTCCCAGGAGCCACATACCGAATCACCTACCTCAGGACAGCTCTTAAGCCTGCAGAAGCCAAACAGTACTACAGGGACCAGGTGCCTAGGCTGGATAACAAGGATCAGTCTTTGGGGTGCAGCATCTACATTTTAGGCACAGGAGTATCCAATCTAGGTCCCTAAAGGCAGCATTTTGAATCTGACTCCATGCAGCCCTCAAGAAACTGTCTTTCTCTGCCCAACCCATTCCCAGCATTGCAGATAAGGAGACAAAATGAAGTCTGATTACTGAAATTCCCTCTGAAACATGAGACCAGCGTGACCTCCACTGTAAGTACCCTGCTCACCTATTTCACATGCCAGGGGAAAGCATTTTTAGGATAGGCAGGATACCCACCAAGCTTTGGGGAAAGGCAGGGCCCTCTCGGGATCCCTTGTGTCTGTTTGGCACTGTGCTCCCTGGGAGCCAGCCCTGAGCTCTGTGGCGGGAAGCACGCCGAAGGCCGCAGGGAACACGGCACGGCAGAGCCATACCCCGCTGCTGACAGGAGACCCATCATGCACTGGGATGGTGAATGCAGCAGAGATGGCTGCTGGAGACAGGCAGCTGCGCTCCCCCAGGCGCACGGAGCTACCACTGGCACCAGGCGACTGCTGCTGAGACCCCAGGTATGGTGGTGGGGAACAGCTTCACCACCTCAGAGATACAAGCCTGACAAGGTTGTCACAGCCACTTCAGCAGCATGCTTATGAAAGTAGGGCAGGCATAATCCCTGGCACTGGGATGCATTAGGACTCCAGACTTCTCAGAGCAGAGAGACAACAGGGAGGGTGGCTCTTCCAGGCCCTCAGGGTTTGTCACCAATCCTGAAGATCTGCTGCTCCCCTCAGTCACAAAGCTGTAATGGATGACACCATACCAGAGGGATGGTTGCTTCAGTGGCGGACTTTGTAGGTGCAGAGCAGGGGTGGAGTGTGCATCCAGGATGCTATTAAGGCAAGGCAGAGATGCCTGATGGCACATGATGACTGCCCACTTAGCAAAGCTGTTTGCTCTATTTGCTGGTTACATTTGACAAACTATTTTTTAACACAGTGGAGATGTCTGTGGAAGAGTCCACTGAGCAAACAGGTCTTGTGAGTCATACACATCCAGGCAGACTATGGCCCACAGAGCTGCAATGCAAGCTAGTGCTGCCTCCACCTGGAGATAAAATTTCTGTGTCATATCTTAGTCAAGAAATACCTTTTTCAGGTGACTTTTCCCCTTTACTTTTGGAAGTAGTAATGCTAAAGCTTGAAACAAGCAGAATGAACCATCAAAGCAGAGTGCTATTATACTCCATTTTTTTTGGTGGTTAACATGCTGCTTACAGTTTGAGACATGCCATAGATGGGATTTCCATCAAGAGATGAAGGAATGGTGACTGGTGTATCACACTATCTAAAACTATATGTGACAGGATTCAAACAGGAGAGAGGTGGTAAATAATTTTCCTTAAAAACAACACTACCACCCACCAACAAACCAACCAAGAGGTACACATATATCCATGGCAGCTTACGGAAGTAACAAGTGAAACAAACTGATTTACAGGTTATAGGAATAGGTGCATCTGCAGAGCTCCCATTCTCTGTGCTGTGTGCCACCAGGATGTAGTGGGAGACACAGTTTATGCTGAGCACAAGCTAATGGTGCCTCTTCACAGGTCTCCTCTGGAGTCTAAAGAACTCCTGCAGCCCTGCCTCACTTTAAATCCCATATGAATATAAAGGCCCTTGTGGATGCTTTTAATCTTTGCTCTCTTGCTTCACCTGACCTTTTCTCCTTGTTTCCCCTGCCCCACCCTCTACAGTAAATAGTTTCCTCTTTCTCTGAGAGTTTAAACTCTGCATCTAAGCTGCTTTGCATGATCTGGGGTAGGTCCAGTTTATTAATTTTCCATTTTATTCTGAACAGATGGTAAATGATTTAGCTTTTTTACCCCTACCCTGGAACATTCCAGATTTTCCCACACTGTAGTCTTGTGTGGGAGGGGTTTCTTTAAAAGAATAGAGAGCGAGCATCAGCAGACTCATTAATAGTACAGGTAGTACTGGTATCATGATTCATCATCTGCCTGCTCAATACAAAATGCAGCTTTAGATGTGGTCGTCTGAGGTGAGGAGATGGAGTTCACGATGGCTTTAACAAAGATTAATTTGTTTGGACAAACAAGGGATAGAGAATTTCCAAGTGTTATGGGGGTTTTTTTGGTTTGTTTTTTTTTTTTTTTTCCCTGGGGGGTTAGGGTGAGCTGGGTTTGAAAAAGGTGAATACAAAGTTAGTTGATGATGACACACTTGGGCAGTTCTCTCAGTCTGTAACAGGACATACACTAGAACTGTATCACACTGAACTTCTCCTGTAGTGGAATGAAGTACTAATTTTACATGAATTACACAAATTGCTTAAGCATTGGCTTTACAGAAGACATTCAGAGATTGCTGCTGGTGTGGAAGGAAGTCTGGCCAAGATGAATTGTTTGCTAGGCTCATACAGTTCTTCATACAGAAGTGAGGTCTGGGACACAGCCCCGAGTTCAGTCTACCATCAGTACCAGCTAATGCAGGACAGTTTGCTGTCAAATAATGCTCACAATGCTGCTTCACACATTTAACTAGCAAGCCAAATGGACTGTAGCTACACCTGTATGAATGGACACATAATTAAGACACCTTTGAATTGACATACATTATTAAAGATGAGACCACCAAGCACATGACAGGACCACACTGCCTGGTATATACAGCAGCAACTACTCAAATTATCAAAACTGAAGCATGGATCAGAGTTTAGCTTCTGGTGTATAGTGTCTGTGCGTGGCTCCTGCTCTCTGCACAGCTGCTGATATTGCAGGGCTAACCAGTACCTCCTGCTGCAGAGATGCCCACCTTGCCTGCAGCACCCATGCTGAAACTCACCCCCATTCAACTGCAGCAAGACTCCTGACAGAAACCTGAAGCAGCTGGTGGGAAAGGGAGAAAGGAAAGCACACAAGCAAAGCAGGACTGGCATAGTCAGCTCTGCATGGTTGAAATAAGAGAATATAATCCTCACCTTCATCTTCCAAGATTCTTCTATACTTCTGTGGCTGCTGGGGCTCAACATTTTCCAAAGAAATCTTAGTACTCTAGGAATAACAAGTTCTGAACCACAGTTTTTGACGCAGAGATGACAATAAGCTTTTTTTTTTTCCTCCCCCTGCGATCCCACTCACCCACCACTCTCACATGCCACAGTGTCTCCTGAAGTATGACAGGTTCTGTAGGTAGACGTCAAGACATGGTCCAGCTTATCTTCCCTGCTGCAAAAGAGCTGCTGTCTCAGGTCTCTCACTGTTCTCCCCCTAGCGTGTTGCTTGCCCCCTAGACTCTGAGCAATTTCCTGGATTTTGGCTGAGTGTTCACAAGCAAGATAGTCTGGTGAAGATGGATCTTACAGACATCTGTGCATCCACTTCAGGGCAGAGACACCAGATGCCTTTCAAACAGCCTTTTTCCTCTTCTGAGATATTCCAAAACATCAGATCATTAAAACATGCAGCAACCACAAGGTATGGGTGCTGGTACGAAACAGGTCAGAGTGAGATCACTCTAGTTGATAGACACTAGGTACCGTGTGCCTAAACCAAGGATTTCTGCAACACCTAAACCATGACCATCCAGTCTGGCAGCAGATCAAACAGACACTGCCAATGGGATAGGAAATGGGTGAATGGGTTGCCAGGGGTTTATTCCACCAGCACTCAGGACTAAACACCACCAGACAATTCAGGTATTAAAATGTTGCTTTCAGCAAGTATTTAGACAGCTCTGATATCCTCAAAACCACCACTCGACATCTACTTGCATATGCAGGTGTCTGAGTTTCTTTCAAAAGACCAGATGCAAAAGCACCTGCTAAAACGCACTGCTGCTGAGCTGCTGGGACCCTAAATCACAGTGAGACTCAGTCTTCCTGTTACCCCCACATGATGGAGCATCAGATGCAAGGGATATCACTATCCTCCCTGCCTGCCTTACAAAAGGCCTTTCTTTGGTGGATCATGCCTCCATATACATACATACATATGTGTATATATACATACGATCAGTCAAGGAACCTGCCTGGCAGAGGAAAGAATTCTCCAAACCTCAACAAATAGTTAAATCTACACATTCATAGCTGAGAGAAGTGTCCTCAGCAGTACCTTCTTCAGTACATGAGACAAGTTCCTAACTCTTCTCCTTTCCTATTTTATCTCCATTCAAACTTCCCCTGTTTCACAGTAATGATTAAATATTACCCATGCAATAGAGAAAACCCAACTCTAAGCCTGGTGCTTAGTGCACTTACCTGGGATCATAGAGCACAAGGTTTAAGGTCTTGTGCTGTCTGAATGATTAAATGCTCACTAAACTTTGAGAGGAGAAGGAGGAATGCAATTTTACATGCACTCAGAATGGTATTTTTCTTTAATTTTGCTTATTTTGTTTTATCTATTTTGTTATTTTACTATTAATTTATTAGCCAGTTTTTCAACAGGCTCTTCTCTCAAGTTTAAGGTATTTATAGAGTGCTCTGGGGCTATTCATAGTCATCGTTACTTGAATACATACTGTGAACTAAGCTACCACAAGTAAACGGTATCTGAAGTGTGCTTTGCCATCACTACCTCGACTCCGGCCGCTAAATCTTAACTTGGCCCCTCCTTCTCTTCCAGATGCAGGTGTGGGAGCTGTGTGAGGCCACCAGCGGCAGTCTGGGGGCACAGCAACACCACCACAGCCGACAAAGAGGAACAGTCATTACTGCAGAGATCCTGGCTGCTGGGGCTGCAAGACACACAAGCTAACGAGAGAAGGTGACAACCAACATGTGGTCTTCGATGCCACAGCACAACTGTGTGCAGGAACTCCATAAACATCCATCCATATACATCCATCTGGAACCAGAAGTCACTCTTATGGGTGATGTCCACTGACTCCTTTTGTCCTACATGTGCACTTTAGATTGACTCAGTATGAAACCTTGCTGGAGTGCTTTCCCACTGTGACACATACACCTGTTAAGTTCGGGGGAGTGGTGTTTAGCAGAATAAAAAAAACCAACAAAAACCAAAACCAAACAACTAGGAATTGCGCAACACTGAACTTAGTCTTGAGCAGTTCTGCCTATCTTACTCAGCTAGCAAGGCTTCCACAGTCAGTATGATCATGTTTCTCCAAGATCTGGAAACAGGCCCACTAGAACTCCAGCAATCTGCAAATTTACATTAATCCTTAAGAATGGGCGTTCCAGATGAAGGTCTGAATTTGGAAAAAAAATGTCCTGCCAGCTCTGCTTTCTGCTCTTCAGTCTTATGTTAAATGATCTGGCAAAGGGACATTGCATGAGCTGGATAAGAGGGGCTCAAAATACTAAATTTCATATTATGCTCCCACAAAAGAGCCAAAAAAAGATCCCAGGGAGCAGAGGATTGTCAACATACCAGCATCTGCGCAGTCCATCAAGCTAGTGAGAAACACAAATAACAAAGAAGCACAGTCAAAACCAAACTGATACAGGGCCTGGATCAACGCTGTGATATCTATATTGCAGCACTAGGCAGCTGCAGTGCCTACCTTTTCTTTCCAACAGAAATAATCCTCAGTTCCACTGTGCACACTGCCAACCTATGGTCCACACCTCTGCCTACAGCCCTGCTACCAAACATCAGTGAGAGACAAATGCCAGGAGAGTTTCAGCGCGCATCAGCTGACCTGTGTAACAAAACTTCTGGTATTGGTTGGATCCAGTCTACACAACGATGCAGCTGGCTGAAAAACCCCAGCTGAAGAGGGCAAATGTCTCACACATTTGTTTTTTCTGTGTCTAACCTCTTACTTAAGAGCACCTGATGCAGATGTGTACCTTCCAGTGATTCACAGCACCACATTTTGAGAAGCATCTGAGATTTGTTTTGCCAGGCTAGTAAACTCCTGTAGGTCTTCTACGAGGAGGCGTCTTACAAACTACTTTTATGTATTCATCTCTGTCCCCTCTTTCCTGACCACGAGGATCTGCTCCCAGAGGCCACGTGCCCTTTAATTGGCTTCTGTTCACACCATCATAGCAAACATACATTCCTTCAAGTTTGTTTCTCCTGCCAGTTTCTCTCCCCGCTCCTTGTTCAGTATCTTGCCCTTTGCTCTGCACTCCCTGCCCAGGATATCTGACTGAGGTTGCTTGTTTACTCTCACAGGTCTTCATTTTCCCTGGAAAACCTCTGGCCTCCAGATCTCTTTCTGTTAATCTGCTCCACCCCTATCTCCGAAGCTAATAATAACCCTACACACTGGCCATAATCAAACATATAGAACTGCCTATCTGGAGAATCCATGCATTTTCAAGGAAACTCTCTGCATATCTGCTGTTATTTATAATTTTCTTGGTCAGCAGAGTCCCTCACGTTCTCCAAATCTCCACACTGCTTCCAGGTCTTGGGGTCTCATGGATGTCTCGCCAATGCACATAGGTCTTCTGTGCTCTGAATGGAAAGTCTGCAAGATGTGGTCATACCACCTGAATGCTCAAGACTCCCAAGCAGACACCCTTCTCATAACCCCTCTTGCCACCGCCCAACTTCAGCAGAGTCTGTGTGTCCAACAGTGCTGTAATATCATCCTGTAAGAGGCAGGGAAACCTAAAGTATGGTCACATTATAGAGCCATGCCTCTACCCACCCTCCCAACAAACAACTTTTGGCTTGTGAGTCACTGGGGATAATGCTGCCTTTTCTCTCCTACACCAAGTGCCATGCACCTCAGCGATGCCACTGGAAACAGCTCACACAGAACAACCCTACCTGTAACACTCTTCCTGCTCAAAAAACCACAACTAATTAATAATAATAGGAATAACTTCCAAGTTACTTTTGGATAGTAGTGAAGAACCTGGGTAGGCAACAGCTCGATTTCAATGATATGCTTGTCCTTGTATCCCCAGGCCTTTGCAAGTTAATACATTTTGAATGTAGGTACACATACGTGACAGAATGAAGAAGCGCCTGATCATATCGTGGAAGCACCAGGGGCCTGGCAAGGAATGAAAGGACTGTTCCACCAGGAAGGCACAGGGTTCAGATTTTCTTGGCTTCCTTCTACAAATCCTGCTCTACTAAGGCAGGCTGAGCTCCGTGGGATTGGTGGCACAAGCAAGGGGGCTGTTTGCACACGTAGGATGTGCAGAGCCACCCGCTGACCTTTTTCTGTTAAGATCAGTGCAGAAGACAATTTCTGATGGATGATTAATTTGGGTATTCTGGAAATTGAGCCTCAAAGGCCCAAACTTCAAGCAAACAGTTATACAGATATTTTCAGTCTCTGAAATATGGAATGCCTTTGAAACAACAAGTTTAAAGAACCACTAATAAGATGAAGACCTCTAACTTCTGAGCATCAAGTCTTTGGTCTTCTACTCTTCTTTTGCTTTGTATTTCACTTCTTACTTTGTGTCAGCTTAGCAAAGATGGTCTGGTGAGTTTCTAGATTCCCACGATTACATAACCAGAGCTTTCCAACTTTATGGTTAGTATTTGTGAGAAAAAGCAGCTGTGGCTACAAGCAAGCTCCCAGGTATGAGCATAAATCCTAAAAACATTTTTCAAGATAGAACAGAATTAAATATTAAAAAAATTAAGTTCAGGAACATTCTTCTGGTGGCTGCATACCTACTTCCATTAAAGACTAGACAGCAGCAAGAAACCTGGTTGGTAGCCTGATGAAAAATGGCAGGTAGATGAAGCACTTTAAGAGGCTCCAATATATGAGAGATAAATTATTGGGTGTTAAAAAAAAAAGGTAAGAAAATAATACTAAGGAAGAAGCACTAATGCTCTGCAACACACAGTTATGAGTAACTCTTGAGGTCCCACTGAACCCCCCCTGTTGCTAGGGTACTGTTCTGCCATCTATAAAAATAATTAACATTATCAGTATCATTTCAGTTGGCTGCAGTTAACTGTTCACATTAGGAAGCTCTGAAAGTTCATTACTGCTGGATGTCTGTAGTGGTTTTAATCACACAGAAGTACCGTGATGGTACGTCAGCACGTCTGAGTCAAACATTTCATACTTGGAGCTAAGGCCACCCACTTGTGAGCAGCACACGCTAAACCTCACGCCGCTTCAGGAGATACTTATTATAACAGTACTGCTTACAGCAAGTTGTGTGGGTTGTACAGTACATTAATTTACATGTCATCACCCAGAATGCTATCCTAGTCAATGTCTATTTTGGTTCACATATCAGGGTGGGTATCTGAGCATGGGGTACTAAGTGGAAAAGATGCTAAAGCATTTTCTTTGTCACTTATGAGCCAATGTTTTGCAAGGCATGAATTACATTCAGACTCCAAAAGAGCATCAGAGCTGTGGTCTCTGAGCCAGTGACACAACAATCCTTGGCACTGGTCCTGAGGTCAGTACAGGGTCACCACTGACCATCCTCTTTCCTGGCTCATGGAGACAGTCTTAACTGTCTGACTGCAAAGTACACTGCTGAGCCACATCCAGTAATCCTCCTTCTCCCCCTGATGTCTTGAGCTAAGCACCCAGCAGATCTGCTAGCAGGGCACAGGTAGGGAACCAGCACCATGTCTCCTGTTCTGCAGTGCAGGTACACCTAGGCACAAAAGAAGCAAACAGAAGAGCAACAGAAGCTCAACTGCTGCTCAGATGTGGCCAAGCTCTACTCAGGCTATATTAAATACTACAGCAATGCATTGTGGTACGTTCCTTGGGTGATAAACTTTGTTTTATACTTTTATCACTTACCGCCACTGCCAACAGACAAAATCCAGAAAACAAAAAAGTCATCTACAGAACAGACGTGAGGCATGTGAATCTAAGCGCTGGCTGTATTGGTCTCCTTTGCTCCACTCCTTTCACTACTTGCACACAACCCTTTAATTTAGACCACTACATATTGCACTGTGACCCCAATTGCAATTCAAACACCTAAAGGGTTTTATTCAGCTGCCTGCACTGAAAGGTTTAAAGAAACCCAACCAAACAAGCAGAATCTACCATTGCTGGCCCCTCAGCGCTTCGGCAGAGCCATAGGAAGTACGAATTGCTGCTGCAGCAGCTCATTTTTTCGTCTCTAGGTTTCCACGCTGCCACACCCTCAGAATCGCCCCGGCGAGGGTACGACAGGGGTACGGGCGCAGGCAGCCTGACGAAGGAAGCCCTTGTGCAACACGACAAAGCTAGGTCGCGATAACCGATACCGCCAGGGACAGCCGGGCAGAGCGGAGGGCGATGCCCTACGGACGGTGCCCAAATCTCCTCGGCCGGAGGAACTGCGCCGGGGCAGAGGCGGCACGGCTCGGGTTGCTGTACCCGGCGGTGGTCTGCTCCACCGGTAGCCCGTGCGGCTGGCAGCGGTTTTTAGGAGATGTACTGCTTCTCAAGTTTTCCCCCTCCGGCCCGTTGGGTCCCTTGCCTGCTGGAGAAGGGGGCGTGCCACCAGAACCCAGCGGCGCGGCGCAGCGCAGCGCGGTACAAGGGAGACGACGCCGACGACGCCCCCTCCCGAGGCACGGCGCGGCAGCAGCTCCGCGCAACCCCCGCTCCGGTCGCCGGGCACCCAGCTACCCTGACACGGGAGACGGCTCCAGGCCGGTTCTGGGAACGCAGGGGAGCAAAACGCCGCTCCCGACGGCAGGAGCGGCACGGTAGCGCGGGCAGCGCGCGCCCCTACGCAGGGCGGCGGGGCCCGTCCTGTTCGGGAGATATACCCCGCGTTCTGCCCCGGTGCAGTGGCCCGCCCGCCTTCACCGGCGGAAAGCCCAATTCCTCCCGCACCGGTCATTTCCTCACCCACGCCCCGAGCGGGGTCGGCTGCCCTCCCAGCCGCCCCCAGTCCCGCGAAGTTTACTCCGCTCCCGGGCAGCGGTCGGGGCAGACGGACGGACCGGGCTCCCGGACGGGGCAGCCAGACCAGCAGGGCGCGGTGGGAGGCGCTGCCGCAGCCCAGCCTCGGGGGGGGGGGGGGCCCACCCGCTCCCGCCGGACTTGGGGCGCCGGTCCGGCAGCGCAGCGGGGAGAGGAAGGGCAGGAAGAACGGAAAATGAGGGGGAAGGAAAAGAATTCGAAAAACGCCAAACCACCAGAACCCAAAACGGAAAGGGAGGGCGGCAGGGGCGCGCGGGGCCGCCAGGCGCGCCGCCAGTCGGGTTCATCGGAGGACAAGCACTCGCTCCCTCCCTCCCTCCCCCTCTCTCTCTCCCTCCCTCCCTCCGCTGGCGCTGACCTGTGTGCACCCGGTAGTGCGCCTTGAGATGGGAGGACTTGCCGTAGACCTTGCCGCAGCCGCTGTAGGGGCACTTGTGCCGCTTCTCGGCCGCCAGCTTCCCCTTGGGGGCGGCCCCGGCGGCGCGCAGGCGGGCAGGCGGCCCCGGCGGCGGGCTACGGGGTGGACTGGAGCCCGGCTCGGTGGCCGCATCGCTGTCGGAGCCCGCGTCCTCGTCGGGGCTCTCCACGCTGTCGCTGCAGACGGAGGGGGCGGGCAGCGGCCGGTACTTATTCAGCTCCAGCAGGCTCTTGGCGATGGCCAGCAGGGCGCAATAATCCTTCCAGGCGTCGCGGGGGTCGCGGAGCTCCCGGGCCGCCTCCCCCTCGTCCGGCATCTTCAGCCGCGCCGCCTCGGGCACGGCGGAGCGGTTGGAGATAGAGACCAGGCACTGCGCCGCCACGAAGTCCACGTAGGCGACGGCCGACATGGTGCGGCCGCGCCCCGACGACGAGGGGCTCCCGGCACCCTCAGTGCGCGCCCTCTGGGCCGGCCGCGGCGCCGCCAGCCATGGCCCGCCCTGGGCGCGGGGAGGAGAAGGGGGGCGGGGGTTGGGGGGGGGATAGCAATAAATAGCGGGGCGACGGGCAGGTCCCTCACCGCCGCCCCCCGAGGGCGGCGCGCACCCAGCCGGGGGTAACGCCGCCCGCCGCCCGCACGGCCGGCCCGGGTCCGGTGCGGGGGTCGGGGGAGAGGAGACCGCCCGCCGCGCCGCCGCGCCCCCCACGCCGCGCGCCGCCCGCGTGCTCCTGCCCGGGGACGGCGGCGCCGAGTCCCATCACGTCAGGTTCGGAGCCCCCTCCCGCCCCCCCGATTGGTCAGCGGGCAGGGCCGGCTGGCTCTGTTTACCTTCTCCCCCCGCCACTCACGGGGCCCGTTTTCTAGGGGGGGTGTGTCCGCCGGGCGGCCGTCCCGCCAATCCCCGCGCTCCCTCCCTAGGCCGCGTGCTACTCTGGGCGCCCCACCGCGCTCGCTTAAAACGGCGACGCCGGGGAGGGGCGGGGGAGAGGAAGGGCTGCGGCACCTTTCCCGCTGCCCGAGTTGCGCCGCCGGCCGCGTTCTGCTCTCCGCCGAATTGCAGGCGCCCCCGGCCGCGGCTCGGCGTGGGGAGAAGTCCGGGGCGGCGGAGCCGCGCGGAGCCGAGCGGGTTAAGTGCCTCCCTGACAGCCCTACAGTCCCAGCAACGGGCCGGCCAATGGAAAGTGAGCCGGCTGATGTCACTGGCGAGGTCCCCGCCAATCGGCGCGGGGTTCCGAAGGGTGCGCAACACTTGTAAACCCGGCGGGTGCTCGCGACCCCCCCCGGCCACGCCCACCGCCTGCCGGCGACCGGCGGTACAGCGCGCGCCCCTGCTCGTGCCCCTGCTCGTGCCAGCGCGGGGTGGGGCGGGTCGGGCGGGCGGCCAAGCGACCCCGTTCCGTCCCGTTCCCTCCCGTCCCGCGAGCGCCTGGGGAAGGCCCCTCCCCAACGCGCTTTCGGTGACCGAGGCGCGAACCGGAACAGGCGCCCTCCCGCCCGCGGCGCCGGGCCCCGCCGTGCGAGTCTCTCCGCCCGGCCTCGGGCAGGAGGCGAGACAACCGGCCCGCTGCGGGAAGCGGGAGCCCGGCTGCCCCTCGAAGCCCCCCGGAGAAAACCAGTGCCCTTACACATTTCGTCGTCACAACGTCATCATCGAGGCACGCAGTTCCGTTAGGCTGCGTGACTATGGGTGGCGAGTGGGGCAGGAGGAGACCTTCCAGTGTCCGCCCCGGGGACGCTGCTGTTCTCCTCGGGGCACGACAGGCTCTCATCCTTCGGACACACACCCTGGAGGAGGAGGTTTATGGCTATAGAAAAGTTGCACTGCTGTGGTGCCAGGGCAGGTTGGTCAGAAAACAGAGCTAGGTCTGGTTACAGACTCTTTGTTCCTACCACCCAGATCAAGCAAGTCCAGAAAACATGCCATCTCTACCCAAATCACATCTCCCCCACCTCCTGCTCCAGCAAACGCACGGTGCTCACAGGGCCTTGCGAAGGTTTACCGGCCTGTGCTCCCATCACAAGAGGAAAGTGGGAAATAATTTTCTGGATCAAGCACTATTTAAAGGGAAAGAAGCTGCCATCATCCACAAACCAGCTGTACTGGGAGGCGAAGTACATGTTTTGCTGTTTCACAAGTGTCAGGAGAGACTGTGCCAAAGAAGGACTCTGCCTGTGAAATAATGTACATAGGGCTCTATACAGCATTAGTCAAAGTAAAACCAGGGTGCCTCTGAAACCACTGTGCAGCTGCACGCCAGTTGGACACAGAAATTTTACTCTCACAAACTGTGGCCCAGTGAGACCAAGCCACAGCAGCCCAGGATCTCTAACTGAACCTCGCTGTCCTCAGGTGCAGCCCATCCTTCCTCACAAAAACTGACAGGTCTGTATGTGCTGCTATTAATATCCTTAACTGAATACGGAGATAATGGGGAAGTGGCTACGACACTGAGGCAGCATTGCTCTCTTCCTGTAGGAAATAAAAATGAGTAAATGTCAGCCATTTTGTACGCTAGCATGCTAAATCTCTAGGTACAACCTTAGGCAATAATAATCCTTTGTCATGGATAATTGGCATAAGGATGAAATAATTTTGCATATCATAGCTGAGGAAAAAAAACAGCACAAAAAAACCAAAAGAACTAGTGGCTGCATGTGTAACTGGATCATTTGTAGGGTGATGAAGATCAAGTAGAAACACAAATAGAGCAATTTACCTAACAATGCAGACATCAAGGGATGATGAATGTCATTTTTTCCTTGTTCTCAGAGCATTTTTCCCAGCTGATCTAGCATCTGTTGGCCTCCTGTGCTTACAAAGCACCAGGCACAAAAAGAGGCCTTGATCTCTGGGTGTGATGGGAGGGAGGAAGAGAACAGGTTGTTCCCGTACTACTAACACTACACACATCATCCTCTGTTTACCACCGGTGGCTGTAACCTTCTCTTTCCTTCAGAGGGGCAGTGGCATTTTCCACAGAAAATTGCCCCACTGGTTGATTAATCTGGTTATCTGGGGCACAGCTTCACATTACCCATTTGTCAGCTTTTTTTCACAGCACTTTCAGAACTCCTTTGGCAGATGCTGTCCAAAAGTTCCTGCTAGAAGAGGTTGTCATCCACCTTTCAGTGACATGAAAGTTGCTTCTCAGAAGACGATTCACTTAATACAAGGCTAATCATTGTGTTAACAAACCCTCTGTTCCATGCCTCTTACATTAATATATACAGTTCAGGGAGGGAAGTGTTAATAACCAAGGGGGGGGGGGGAAGCCTGAAGTCCTTTTGTTTACTAGATTGGAGTTTTTTTGAGCTAACTCTTGGCACGTAGTTTAAAGGGCTAGGAAATAATCCGTAGCCAATTCCATAATGTGGAAGCATACTGAGCTTTTAAAATAATTCCAGTATGCCTTCAAGAATACATTGCCTATTAAAAGACAAAATAGCACCTTTCATTTTGACATATGTAATAGTCCAGAGCTCCAAGGCTCTGTTCAAGCTGATGAGGTCCAAATAACACAAAGTGATGCCAGTGGAATTTTACACGAGGAGATGGTGTCAAAATGACTAGGCTTACTTTCTGAACAACAGCACATGTGTGCCAGGGAATGAGATTGTGCTCACAAACTCCTTTTGTGTCCAGAGGGTTGAAATGATAGGGGCCATAACTTGGATTTGACTGTGGTGGTGGTAACATTTGGGTTTGGTTTCAGAGCATTCATTCAATCGATAGCTCAGTTCTTAATTCACAGCAAAGCTAATTTTTTTTCAGTACCTGGGGTAAACAAGAATGTTTTTCATTGTTTGTAGAGCTAGTAGCTTAAAGTCACTACAGCACTTGGAAACAACCCTGGCATCTTGAACACCTTCAGCACCAAATAGCACTTGCTCGCAGAAATCTGGCATCCAAATTCAGCCTGCTGTTTATGGCTCCAAACCAGCTCCTCATGGACAGATGTTTGCCCTCTGTGTGGTCCCCAGGCACAGGAACATTGCACATGTGGCTGCTTCCTCCCAGGACCAGCTGCTCCACTGGTGTGAGGGTAGAGCTCATCAGTGGCCATTTTTGAGGCAGCTGCTTGTCTGAGACAGGGGAAAGGCGCACAGACAGTAGCTGTTACACGGGAGCATAAGTGAAGAAGATGGTGAGAAAGGCAGGTGGGGGCTCAGGTCACAGACAAGTGCTCAAGCTTGAGGGGAGGGCTGGGAGATGTCACAGGGTAGCAAAGAGAATGAGAAGTGAGATTCATGCGCCTGCAAAAGAAGGTGAAGAGTCTGTGTGTTTGTGTACGTGAAGGAGAAGGCCATCCTTCCAACAGTGCTTAGGCTTTTCTTAACAGAGATGTGCACAGGTTCTGTGAGACAGGGGAGGCTGTGGAGGATGAAGAGCTATTTATTATCTTTGAGGCTTTCAAAAATGTCTTCTGTTTTCAAAAGCAAAAGTTTTCGGGGAATAAAACATGCCAGCTCTCCTTTTTTCTTTGCACACCACCCAAATCTCCTTCACCCTGATCCTGTGCCTAAAACACTGCGCCCTTTTCATGAAGGATGAGGACAGCACACAACTACCTGTCAGGTGTGCTTAGAGAGACCCATGGTCTGTGGGAGCCCTCAAGTTTCTGTCATCTAAAACCCTCTTTGTGTCAATGACCTTCAGTGCTGCTGTGACCAAGAAGACTTTCTTCCGAGGAGCAAGCGGGCATGTGTAAAAACCAGAAGGAGACGGTCATTCTGCTGCAAACCTTGTTCAGTTGCTTCCATGGGCTCTTTTACAGAGTGCAGAAGTTTTTGCTTTGATGGTGTCTTCCTGCAAAGACAAAATTAAGAAACCAGTCCTATTTCTGTATTAATATTTGCTAATATTTTGCAGGCCAGAGACTTCAAGAATAATTCCAGTTTCTGCTTTGACTTTTTTCATTCTCATTGAAACTACGTGTGGTATAAGCTCCATATGATTTCACAAGACTCAGAGGACCAATTGGTGGTTAGAAATGGCTGAAATTATATGCCAGGAGGAATGGCCTGTTTGCTGACATGTGTTCTTAAAGCCAGTATGCTGGAATTTTTTTACATGGCTGATATTCTGGCAGCATTACAGAACAGTAACTCAGCAGTCATGTAAATATGAACATGTTGTAAAATATTCTACATGTACATGGTATCTTTCACGCCAATATGTTTCCCAGATTGTTTTCATATAGCATCAGGGAAATCCAGCAACCTCCTCTGTCAGACAATAGCAAATGCCCATTGCAAAGCCTGACGTGGCAGAAACTTAAGCGTTTTAACCTTTTGAAGAAATATGTCTCAGTCACTGAACACACAGGGGGGACAAAGTTGCTTTATGAAGCCATCTGGAGTAATATATATATATAAGTTTATGTCCTTACTTGAGACCAGTTCTGCTGATCCTGAACCTCAGAAAGGATGACTCTTCCCTCTTAGGGATTACCTCTGCAGGTGGTAAGTACCCAGGGGATGTCTATTCCTCAATAAAATTGCAGTCCATGTGGGCACCAGGGGTAGGCATTTCAAGTTGTTTTGTGTACTGGTAGTGGTGTAGCCATGGCAGCGCTGAACTCAGCATGAGCTAGCTGGTTTGAGTATGCACCCAGGATCCCAGATGGGTTTTAAGGCCTGCATCAGGCACCATCCTTCTGTATGCATATGGGTGTGTAAGGCTCAAGTTCAACAAAGGAGAAGGGTAGAGTAACGTTAATTTGGGAACACCTCCCTTCAACTGCAGCAAGGACATCCAATGACAAACGGACTGGTAGCAGAGCCCACACATAACATACATGGGAAGTGTGGATGGGGGGTGAGCCTCAGTTTACAACTAGGTGTAAATGATGTGATTCCACTTGTTTCAGTGGTTCACACTTTCATACACTGATCCAAAAAGAAACCATTCCAGTCCCTGCTTTCTCAAGATTGTACCACTGTACCGGGTGAAAATAGCTTTATGTCATTTCTGTCAGGGAACACTGGGTCAGAGCTCATCATCAGGCATGTTTCTTGAGTGCCTTTGTATGCAAGGCCTTCAAAACTTCCCAGTAACACCGATGTGACTGAGTGAACTTGTAGCAGTTCTGCTGTTCCATTGTGGAAGGCTGCCCCAGGGAAGGGTGTTGCACTACAGGTGATAAGAATATCCACAGCCTGTGGGCTTCGAGGAAGGTGTGAGGTCTTCAAGGATGGAAACGGATCTTCTTTGGTCAGGGGTTCAGTCACAGACTCCAGCTCAGCCCCTCCGCCTGGAGGCAGAGACCTTGAACCTCGATGAAGAGTCGTCGGCTTCTTGGGGAGGTCCGGGGTCTGTGTCTCCGGGCAGCGCTCTCTGCCCCTCCTGAGCTGCCCGCAAGCCCCGCTCCGCACTGCGGGCTGCAGGCGTACGTGCGGCGCCGGCAGAAGTGGGTCCCACCGCATCGTCGTCGTCGCCGCTTTAAGGCTCCGGAGGAAGCAGGGGGAAGCAGGCAGCTGGGTTCATCTGAGGACACAGCCCCAGTTCTCAGAAATCCCCGCGCTGCGGGAACATCGAGCTCTCGTTACCGCAGTTGAACAAACTGCCCTAGATCGGGGGTGCCGGGCCCGCCTACCCGCCCCCCCCCCCTTCCCGCCCGCGACCGGACCACGTGAGCCGCATGGAAACAGACCCCTCACCACCCCCCTCCAACGCCCAAACCCCGCACCCACG
>JANIJG010017250.1:32579-45140 GCA_024611175.1 Megaceryle torquata
TCATAAAGAAAAACCAACAAAACCCCAGCCTTTTAAAAATGCCAACGAATTCAGTATAAACTGGAAATATTGCGTTTTATTCTGTTTTTTTTTTTTTTTTCAACTCAGGAAGTCAGTATTTGGTTATAGGACATGCATATCCTGAGAAACAAAGTAACTAGTTGTTACAGATAATAAAACTAAACAGTCCAAGAACCTTGCAGGGTATGTGTCCAAGGATGACAACTTTTCATAAATCAAAAATCACTGGGAAAAAATGACAACAAAAAATTGAAACCCTTAAACAAAAAGGTAACACTCTGCAGGACGAAGTCTAATCTGCTCTTTAATTCCCACAGAATGTAGGGAAAGCTGAATAAGCAAGTTCAAAAACATAATAGTACTAGAAACATGTACCCTTGTGGTTAGGTGGAAAAAACACTATCAGAAGAGAATTTTCATGCAGATCCAACATACACTGGGAAGCATTACAGCATGGTAAAGAGCATTAGTTAACTAGCTCAACAGATTTTAATATATTTTTATTTATATACATCAATAGCCAAAATCCATATGAGATTTTCTCAGCCGTATAAAAAAAAATTAAAAAGTGAGGGGTTTCTCACAGCCATGACTTACAGAGCTCACAGACATTACACTGAATAAAAATAAGAATCAAGTGCATTATAAAACATATTTGCAACAACCTCTGTATTGCACTCATGTTCCACAGAAAACATGAAAATATGCTCTATTTATCAAGCCCCTAGCTAGTTCACTCTAGGGAGAATATTCTATGGATGTGCTTCACCTTTCAGAGCTTGATTCAAAAAGGCTCTCTATTTTTAGCCTAGCTTTAAATACATTAACTGCCCCACTGAATACAAGAACATTTTTTGTGCTTTTCATCATTATTATATTTAATCACTTTAATCAAACTAACCTTAATTCAAAGTCATGAGTCTCAAATTGTTAAGCAACTTGTCATCATGGACTTGAGATACTGTGCATAATTAGTAGAGAATTTTACAGTTCATAGAGAAAAGAGTAGTCTTCTGGGTCATATGAAAGAACAAGGAAGCAGACACTGAAGTTTTATTCTGTTTAAGCTTTGAAAGAAACTGAATGGTTTGATTACGCCTAGCTAAAAAAAAATAAATTGTCACTGGACAGTTGTACAAATTGTTACAAAAACATTTTGATTTCTTCAGATGGAAGGTCCTCCTGCAGGAAAGGAATTACTGTTGTGCAGCAGTAACTGAGCTGAAATGTGAACTTTTATTTTTCTGCTTCCTAGTATTGCAAGTCAGCACAAAAGAGAATGAATATATTATGTACAGAATGATTTTTTGAAAGCTGCAAGCAGTAACATTCAAATGAATAAACTGACACTGCTCCACTTGACCCTGAAGTTGCTGATACTCTGCTTTTTTTCCAAGAAAACATGCTTCAAGCTTCAGATGACAAGAACACCTGCTTTGTTCAGAGCACTCACAAAAGAAGTCTCTGCACAAGTGTGAATGCTTTGAATCAGGAATGCTAAAAAAAGTCCTTTCTGTCCACTGTTTAAGTTCATCACAATATTTTATGAAGAGTAACAGCAGCATACAGGAAGATCTCAAGCTGAGATGGGGCCTACTCTGTAGGTTGTTCTTCAAGTCTGAAAGTGTTTTGAATAATTTACTACACATTGGAAATTCTTCAGACTTTTCCTCACACACCAATCCAGAAGCTTTTGGATATCTATGATGAATTAAGAGAATCAAAGCAAATGGCCTTTCTCACCTCTCAACCCAATGAAAAGTGTTGAAGAAATGAGCACCACTCTGCTATTATAGCAAAGGGAAAACAATCGAATGAAACAAACCTTCAGCTTAAAACTCATTCACAGCTAATACTCCTGTTCCCATTATTCTCACCTCATCTCTCCTTCAGTAGGAAGGCAACAATTTACACTGCAAAATCAGCTCCAACTACCCATTGAACTAATCCACCTGTTTCATAGTCAAATGATGACCTCCACATGAAAAAGGAGCTGTCTATATATCAATGACCATCCACATGCTCAGGAAGACACCACAGTATACTTTCATGTACTGCCCATGCTCAGTCCCTGTAGAAAGCCATGTATTCCAGTGAAAACAAGTAATTACTCTGCAGCACTTAGTCTAAACTCACACTGCTCCCTGTGGAGAATTATTCCTCCTCCCATGGGCAGGGATGCCTTTCACTTCCCAGGTTGCTCAAAGTCCCAATCAGCCTGGTCTTCAACACCTCCAGGGAGGGTGTGACCACAACCCCAAGCAACGCATTCCAGTGTCTCACCACCCTCAGAGAACTTCTTCCTAATATCTAATCTCAATCTACCCTCTTCCAATTTAAAACCATGACCCATTGTCTTATCACTACATACCCTTGTAAAAAGTCCCTCCACAGCTTTCTTGTAGGACCACCTGAAATACTAGAAGGCTGCTATAAGGTGTCCCTAAAGCCTTCTCTTCTCCAGATTGAACAACCCCAACTCTCACAGCCTGTCCTCATAAGGGAGATGTTCCAGCCCTCTGGTCACTTCTGTGGCCCTCCTCTGGACTTGCTCCACTAGGTCCATGCCCTTCTTATGTTGGAGGCCTCAGAGTGCAATGCAGTACTGCAGGTGGGGTCTCACCAGAGCTCAGTAGAGGGAGAGAATCAACTCCTTCAGCATGTTGGCCACACTTCTTTTGATGCAGCCCTAGACACAGTTGGCTTTAAGGGCTGCAAGCACACATTGATGATTCATGTTGAGCTCCTTATCAATCAACACCCTCAAGTCCCTCTCTTCAGGGCTGCTCTCAATCAACTTATTAACCAGACTGTATTTGTGCTTGGGACTGGCACAACCCAGGTGCAGGACCTTGCACTTGTTCCTGTTGAACTTCATGAGATTTGCACAGGACCACCTCTTAAGCCTGTCAAGGTCCCCCTGGATGGCATCCCTTCCCTCTTATGTGTTGAACTCACCACACAGCTTGGTAGAATTCACAAAACTTGCTGAGAGTGCACTTGATCCTACTGTCCACGTCACCAACAAAGATGTTAAACAGCACTGGTCGCACTATTGGCCCCTGAGGAATACCATTTGTGAGTCTACATTTAGACATTGAGCCATTGATTGCAACTCTTTAAATGCAACCATCCAGACAATTCCTTATCCACTGAATGGTTCATCCATCAAACCCCCATCTATCCAATTTACAGACAAGGATGTTGTGCAGGACAGTGTCAAAAGCTTTGCACAAGTCCAGGCAGATGATGTTAGAAGTTCTTCCATTATCCAGCAAAGCTGTAAGCCCACGGTAAAAGGCCACCAAATCTGTCAGTGTCAATATGCCCTTAGTGAAGTCATGTTGGTTGTTGTCTATCAACTCTGTTTTACTTGTGCCTTCACATACTTCCCAGGAGGATTTGTTCCATGATGTTGCCAACACAGAGGTGAGACTGACTGGCCCGCAGTCCCCCAGGTCTCTGTTTTTTCCCTTTTCAAAATGGGGGTGATGTCACTGGGAAATTCACCAGACTGCCACAACTTCTCAATTATGATGGATAGTGGCTTCACAACTGAGACTCTCAAAACTCAGCTTTGACAAAGACAGATGGTGTATAGGATTCCAACATCAACTAAGTCAACACTACACATATGAAAACATAATATGCTATCCAAATGCAGAACTTAACCAAAAATAAAGTGTTCACTAAAATCCTGCACCTAAGCAGCTGCACATGTACAAGCACAAAGAGATTAAATCCCTTTCCCATGGTTATCTATTGAGACAGCAGCAGAAAGAGAAAGCACCAAAACAAAACCCTTGATCAACTTCTATGATTATGACCTTTAAGGTTTCTGCACTGCAAACTGGAGTCTATAAACTAATTAAGGTACAGACCGCATTAATTAACCCAAATGGTTGCCCAGTTTACCAAACCACAAGAGAATTCTCTATTAAAGTTTCAGTATACCTAAGTTGCAAATCTGGTCTCCTAGAACATTAGACTGGCATGAAACTGGGGAAAAAATGCAAGCTGAGAAGGGCCTGTAAGAATTAGGACAGGAAAAATTGGTACCCATCCCCAAAGTGATTCTATCCTTCCTTCCATTACGAGTACCTGGACTTGTCTCAGCCTTCCACTTCTCAACAGCAATATAGTATGTCTGTTCTCAAATGAGTTTTTATAGTAGCATGTGCCATTTGTCATAGGTCTAGCTCCTGCTTCTTTGTATGAAACAAAGTCTGTATCTAAACCAGCCTGTGAAAACAGTGCTTAAAAACTGAGGCCATCACTCAAAGAATCTTTGTGGTCTTAAGAAAAGCCAAACTCCATAGCAAAAGCAAACAGAGTAATTACCCTGAATAAGGTGGTTGTTAGTAGCCATTGTTGAAGCTTTTAAAATACCTGTAATCCTAACATGTATGGACTGCTAACCATTTACTATGTTGTTCTTCAGCTGCTGCTGTGATTTCAAACATGTAATGTGGCATAGTCTGGACTTTGTTGGATTGGCCTCACTGCAGTGAACACTGCACTGGAAGTAACAAAGCAGATAAAAAAATTACTGCTTGGCAGATAATGGGTAATAAACTATTCCTGCAGGCTATTATTAGTCCACTAACTCAGATGGCCTGCATAGTTCACAAGTTGTCTATATATAGTGTGATTCACAGCATGTCTGTGCCTGCATCATCGTCTCTGGGACATTACTGTGAAAACAAAGAGCCTTGGCTCCTGACTCAGGGATATCATAGGATCACAGGACAATGTGGCCTGGAAAGAACCTCAGGGCATTTCCAGTCGAACCTCCTGCTAAAAGCAGAGTCACTATGAAATCAGTTGCTCAGGGTTGCATCCAAAAGGAATATGAAACCTCCAAGGATGGAGATAGCACAATCCCTCTGGGCAGCATGGTCCAATGCTTACTCATCCTCTTTATTAGTAAGTAATGAAGACAGTAAAACAGAAGTGTCCCCATAACAAGTGATTTCACTCTGTATCAGGTACACTATGTGAATGAGACCCAGCAGGGTAAGCCAGTAGTAACATATCAAAACTGAGATTATTTACATAGTCAATCAGAATTATGCACCCAACAGACATTCTTTTTAAACCTCAAGGAAAAATGCATGAAAGGATGTCTTTGCAACAAACTGCAAAGCTGACCTAATATTCCATCCTGTGCACTGCAAGACTGACCTGCTCTAAAATTCACAGTATAATTTCTCAGGAACAATTATCTGATGTTGGAACAAAGGAATTTAATGTGCCACAAGAAAAACAAGATTCTACATGAATCCCATGCACTATTAAAAAAACCCAAGTCAACTAGTGAGAAAGTCCATGATGCACAAGCAAAACACAAAACATAGGGACAACTGAATTTAATCTCACCTCAGCCTCACAAAGCGCCTGAAGACCCTGTAACACTATGGCAGCAGGTGATGCCTGATCAGGTTTTGAGCATTCATTTAATACCTGCGAAATTGCAGCCAACATGTCTGCTCCATGCTGGTATGGCCTAAAGGAAAAAACATGATGATATAAGGTAATATTCATGCATACACACATTCTATTCTAAACAAATAAATTCATTAAGTATTGATTCTGTTAAGTGACAATTAAAACAGAGTAAGGCTGTGAGGGGAAAAAAAAAGGATACAAGGGAGGATATCATAGATCTAAAAGCTGAGTGACATGGAGAATTAAATCAGCAGGTATCAAGTTTTTGTCGAAGGATGGTCTGTGTGCTAAAAGATTACAGCATTCAAGAAGTGACTGTGAAGGAAAATCTGTGTGTGCTATTGAAGGTAATGTTCTTTGCTTCTTTGTTGCAGTCTTCTGTAAGTACTTGATCTTGTGTATTGGCGGAAATTCTGGCAGCAAAAGCCTTTTGACCCTCTTACATCCAATAGGAACATTTTTACAAATATTTTGCTGCTGCAATGTCATCTGTCACTCCTTCAATGACTGCATGAGCTGCTTGTTTGCTTTCCTGTCTTTTACCATGTATCCAATCTTACTGGGCAGTGCTGAGGAAGGTGTCAATTGCTGATTCAGCAGTTCCTCATACTGTTTCTCTAAAAGCTTGGGGTAAATAGCACCTAGCAAAGTTATTTAAGTGTATGGAACATTCAGCCTTCATCTATTTGCTCTTGTTTTATTCCAAATAATTTTTAAGTGCACAAAGAATAAACATACACTTTTAAAAGCAGCGCTTACCTGGCAAAAAGAATATTATAGTTGCATTGGGATTTCCCTTGATTTTATGTTATTTATTTTTTTAATTTCTTGAAAAATGATACTTGGCAAAATTAAAGGTTGAAAAGGTAAAGTAAAGGGTATTTTCTGTAACATTTTTTTAATTGATAATTGAAACATACATGAACTTTCATAGCTGTTAGTAACAGACCTTCAGGAAGTAAATTGAAAAATGGAACCCAAAATACAGGTTACAACAAAAAAATATGGTATCTTGCACATAATACCAGGAAGTAATTAACAGTATGTTTAAAAATAATCTTTACAGGAACTGTAAATTATCATAAAGTACTGATATTGAAGGATTGTTAGAGTGGTAAAGGATCAATTCATCATCCAGTTAGATTTGTACAATTTTGTTCCATGATCAATATTGTATCAGAACAAAGATTAGTAATTTGCATGTGACAAAATACACTTTTCAGAAAAGCACCCAGTCTTGCATTGAATAGATCATCAGACAGACAGATCACTAGCTGTTTATTCTAATGTTTCAAGTGGTATGCTTTAAGTTTCTACTCTGGATTACTATAGGACACGTTTTCTTTCAAGATGAAGACATTTATATATTAATATTAGTCTTATGTGCTTTCTATTAGTTACAATATAAACCCTAAAACTTACTAGCTGCTGAGATCAGCATGCCTGAGTCAGTTTCTCATGTAACTAGAAAAATATTAACCATAATTAATTAATAACAGAGTAAATAAAAACAATTCTGCAGCTTTCAAAATAAAAAGTCTTCCCTTACAAAACCATAATACTTGTGCTTACCGTTGCCTACAAATATCTCTTATACAAGCAGCTTTAGCAATCAGCTTTTCCCATTGAGCATCTTTGTCAACAGACAAAGAGGGCATATCAGACATCGCCAAGAACTTCTGCAACTCTGGGTAAATTCGATCCTAGAAAAGATTTCATTTAAACGTTATCATCACACCTTCAAAAGCTGGTGACAGGATTTTCAATTGGTAGCAATATACATGACTTCTAAATATTACTTTTATTGCATATCATACTTCACTTCAGTATTGGAATCTAATGCTACATTAAGATCTAACTGTCTTGCAGAGCAAATCTCTGAATAAACAGATAAACAAATTGTCAGGTAACCAAGGTCTTGTTCTTACTGCATATTATGAAAAGCATACAGCTGTCCTTCATTTTTCTTGCCTAAATCCAGCCTGAGTCACAATGAAATGAAAAGCAGGTTTTATGAAAGACATACTATTGACATTTTTTACTACAACAGGATCAATATAGGCTTTGCTTCCACCATTTACTATATACTCCTGATAATGAGGTACAAGCAACGTTACAAAATTAATTTCCTTTCTTCGTTAGAAGTAATTAAGTTTTTCAACTAAACTTGTCTTAGTGACACCACAAGAATTTTCTAACCTGTCCTTCCCATAAGGATGTCATCAGCCGCAAAGTAATTGCTCTAAGCTTTGGCGTGCTCCCCAGCATGTGTATGACCCGTAGAATCTGAGTTACGCAAACCTGAAAGACATTTTTTTAATCAAATGTCACTGTTACTTTTTATGTCCAAGAACAAAGACTTAATCTACAAATAATTATGTTACAACCAAGTACAATGAGATAACTGCAAATGCAATGTCAGAAAGAAACAAGAAGTCATTTATTGAAAAACTTCTAGTGCATAATGAGCCCAATAGTATCTTATGATAGAGATATAACAATGATACAGTGCAGACAATAAAGCACAATGTACATTTCACGCTTTCAAACAAATATCATATCCCACCCAAGTTACTAGAAAGCTATGTTGAAGCTTACAAATCTCTCAATGCGCTCCTTAATCTAAATAATTTTTTATAAAGAACTGACCATCTATTGATAGAGACAATTTTTCTTTCATGAAAAATTTTGCTTTCTGACCTTGTGCACACCCAGTGTAGGCAACGTATACAATATATCCCTGTAAAGTGCAGGTGCCAAAGGTCTTCCCAATTTAAATATCAGAACTGGGATCAGATTTGGGACCTAAAATAAAACAAAAGCAGGAAATTAACTTGGAACTAGGATGCCAACATGGTATCTCACATCAGACAATGAACTTCTGAGAATATATTAGAAACTTCTACCTTTTTGCATTATTTTATCTGCTAGCAGGAAAGAGAAAGGAAAACTCCAAAGTCTGTAATTTCATAGGACTTATAATTTATTTCTTTTAAAGTTATCATCATAAGAATACCTTGCTGTGCATGTTCAGCTGTAACCACTGCAATAGTCTTACTTCCACAATAAATTAATTTTTCATTGAAGTACCATTACAAATATGAATTAAAGGAACGAGTAATTAAAACCAGTACATTAAAATACAATGGTAATCTTGAAGAAACTATTCTAATTCAGTTCTGTCATAACAGATGAGTTCTGCTGATGCTAACATATTCTACAAACGTGTCATATAATACAATATAATTTGCTGCATTCTTTAAGATATGATACAAAACCTCTACAGAGCTGCCCCTGACGTGACAGCAAAAGAAGGAGACATTTACCTCCATTAACCCTTTATTTCAGATCAAATTTTTGGTTTTATATATACTTAAAAGTAATTATACAGCACTGGTTCATATTCTGCCTTTATACAGTAGTAATGATTTTCACTTAGCCACATGAGTTAAGGCTTCTTTTAAAGTGAAAGAGAATAGGTTTAGACTGGATCTCAGGAAGAATTTCTTCAATATGAAGGCAGTGAGACTCTGGAATAGATTGCCCGAGTGTTTGTGGATGCCCCCTCCCTGGATGTGGCCAAGGCCATGTTGCATGAGGCTTTGAGTAACCTAATCTAGTTAAGAGACATCCCTGCTCATGAAGGCAAACTGGATTAGATTATCTCTGAGGTCCCTTCCAACCTAAACCATTTCACAATTCTGTCACTCAGCTGCCCACTGTGGTTCAGCCACAACATATACAAATCAATTTATTTTTTAAGATATCTTTTAGGTAAAAGATGAATGACAGATGAGCAAAATAGAAAGAGGTATAAAAGATACAAATGAGGCAGGATCTGTCAAACTAAAACATCATATAAAGCACAAATACTTCAGAGAACATTCACTGCTCCATTTATACACACTTAATGACTAATTTTCTGAATAAAAGCAATAGAAGCAAAACTTTAGATTAATTAAAAAATTGTATACACACATAATGTAAATTGCAAGTGGGTTAAACATCTTGCCTTACAGGTATCACAAGACTGTTAGATTTATGCAAACAGATGACTGTAGATCTCTACAGATGCTTCTGTAGGAATCTAGGCTGCAACTGTAAGTTTCAAATATCAATGTGTCAAATCTATTAATTTTAAGAATTTCAGGAGATAATTAAGTGGAGGTTATTTTTATCTAACTATGCAGGTCTTACAGCACAAATTAGCATACAAGGTGACAATGCAATAGCTCATCTGAATATGCGAAGTTCTAAGTAACAAATTTAGCTTTTCACCTAAAGCATTCCTCTGGCTTTATTTCTTTTGCAGGGTTTTTTGGGTTTTGTTTCTTCACTCCCAAAAGCTGAATCTATAACAAACACTAATATTACCTTAAACGTAGAACAGATGGACAACAGGAACACTTGGATTTATATCGCATTCTCCAGCAGCTTGCTCCAGAATGAGCATTCCCAAACACCACCCTTAACCAACACTCTCCTAAGCCAGTGTAGCAACCTTGTCTCAACAGACCAAAGTAACTCAGACAATTGTATGCGGAGAAAATCTTTTAAGTATTTTGAAATTAGCATTAACTCTACTAAGTCACACCAACTTTGCAACAATTCAAGGTAGGTTATGAGATGAATACCACTCCTGTTTAAGTGGTCATAAACCTGACTTTCAAAAGAACAGTGGTGGTTCTTTGATAATTTCAGAGCAACTAGCAATATGCATTTCTCTCATCAAAATCTTAACTCATACAGACTAAACAGTCTCATAGAAGAAAGACTACAATATAATGGGAAGATACTTCTGATATTAATATACTCCCCGAGAAGCAACAAACTTGGCAGTTCCTAAATTCTCTCGGATTTTCTCTTGTACGACAAGCAAGAACCTTTTAAATGCCAAAATAATTTCAGACCTATCACATGAATCTACATCATGGAAGTCAGAGTGAGTCCACATACAACCCACCTCACCCCATCACCTTGGAAAAAGGTCTTAATATAAATTGGGGAAGGAGCTCCTCAGTAATTGTCTGAACTATATTTTCTTGTTTGTTCAAAATGAGTTTAGTTGATTTGGATTTTGGTGTGGGTTGGCTTTTTGTTTGTTTGTTTGGTTTGGGTTTTATGATTTGTGTTTTGTTTGATTTTGGGGGGGGGGTGGGGGGGCGCGTTTTGTGTGTTTGGGGTTTTTTGGTGGTTTGGGTTGTTTGTTTTGCTTTTTCCACCCCTTCCAGCTTTATTCTCATCGCAGGTCAACTGCTATTTCAGACACACACATAGCAACTGCAATTTCCCCACCACCCCCCCTCTCTGGTGGCTTCCCTGAATTTCTCTCATGTGCCTTTATCAGCACATTCCTCCTAGCTTATACGTCTTTGAAATGCTTGGTCACATGTTCAAGACCATCATCACAATATCTTATGAATCCTGCACAATAAGGAGCATTCCTTGTTATCACAATATTCATTTAAGTACAAAAACAGGCAGGGGAAATAAGTAATTCCAAACTCACCAGTACAACATGGCAGAGTCTGATTAACATCAATTCTGGTCCCAGTCAAAATTTAGTAATAAGACTTCAGCATTAACATTGAAAAACAGAAAGATGAAACCTTCACTCAAAACATGAGCTCTGATTTGCTGCCTTACCTTTCCTTCCAACTTCCTAACTGTAATGATTTGTGTAGACTAACCTATGAGCAATGCAGTTGTATTCCCCACTTCAGCCATGCCAAAAGAATACAGAACTACTTAAGAGAAAATTATGTTCATTAGTATACAGGGAGGAAAACTAAAATTAACTTCCTGATTAAATAGAACCCAAAGAAAGACTTAAGTACCAAGGGCTGAATAGCAAGAACAGCAAGAGTCTGTTTTGGTTAAATCAAGCACTGCGAAGGGGAAGCTTGCACAGAAACTAAACAATAAAGGAATTAAAAAAAAAACTTTGAAGCTAGCAAATTTGAGAGGGAAGTTAGTTTTCTGTCTGGGCACCTGCTGTACCTTGTGAGTTAGAAAAAAAAATAAATTCTCTGATTTACTGTTACCTAAATCTTTGACTGGTACAAGATAAATAACAGGGCAACGAACAAGCAATAGACAAATGGACATTCCATACCTCTGAGGGAAGGAATCATTAACGCTAATACAATCTGCATCACCATTTTAAATCTGAAAAATTATCAAGATCATGCATCTTCCCCCACTGAGATATGTTAAGTTTTCAGTTCAACTGTTAACACAATATGTGACTAGGGAAGTCTAAGAATAGTATCCAAAAATTCTTGTATGCAACAGCATGGTCGGAAGACTCTCCGCTGCAAGGATAAGAGGATTTTATTAATTCTTTAAACCATACCCATCCCTGATAAATGCTGATGTTGATTTACCCTGTGCTGGGCAAAAAGGATACATAAAATATCAATAGAAATGTCAGATATGTCATTACGATGATCAAACTCCTTATCTAAATTCACTCCTTCCACTCCCCCATAGTACCTCTTCATTTTTCCAGAGGCAGCATCTTATGCAACTCCATTTGGTCTTAAGCTAGCTCTCTATGCAGTATGGCTACTTCCTGCATTGTTCTTAGTTGTAGCTACACTGGACTATGCATACGGCAATGAAACTGAATGACACTCAAATTATAATAAATAATTATATTCATAATCCTTAGTTATAAAAGCATTCAAATCCTTTAAAGTCAGTCTGCTCAGGCCTAGCCTTCATCAACTGTGATGAGAAGTTCATTCCAAGTCCTGCGTTTGCATTAGTTTTCTAGTTATGAATTTTATTCTACACTAAACAGGTATTAAAGTTCTGCGATGACTTTCACACTAATACCTAGCAAACAGATGCTAAGTTTGATTTCCAGAATTCTCAGGAAAAGAATAAGCACGTGCTACTATAAGGCCAATTGCATACTTGCTTAAATATACTGTCCTTCAAAGTGGTTTTGTTTTTTTTTTTTTTTTTTTGAACTGCATATTCAAATTATAAAATTAGAAAAAAAGCCTGAAATGTTCTAGAACGGCAAAGCTGCTCCTTTCTCCATCTCCCTCATGTAACAGATAAACAATGTTGGGAATAATTTCA
>JANIJG010017250.1:46163-56474 GCA_024611175.1 Megaceryle torquata
AAGCAGCTCCAGAGAGGGAGAGGCACAATGTCTGACAACACTGCCTTCTCCATCCACCATGCTCGCGGAAGATGCAGAGGTTAGGTCAAGTCTGTCATTAGCTACCTGAAGAAGTTTTCAAGACCATGCTTCTTGTTTTTAAAATTCATTTGCATCTCAAAAAAGATGTTGAGGTATGTCAACGACCCTCCTCTTAAAGTAAGATTAAACAGGTAAGACAAAATGCTTTTATTTAATAAATAGGTCTGATAACCATTCTCACTCTCTGCACTTTGGTGGCCTAATTCCTTTTTTCTAAGCTACAGAATAGTTCTTTTTCAAAAGCACAAGCCAAGGGAGGCTAGCAGGGGAGAAAGATAATCCTCCTCTCTGTTCCCTCAGATTTCCTTATATTTTACCAAAGAGAAATTGTCCTTATGCAGCCCTCATGTCAGAACAAAGAATAAGAGATGGCCATTAAACAGTAAGACAAATGTAGTCATGTTCAAAAGGAAAAACCCATTAAAGAAAATATAATCCATATACATATTAACATACACGGTACTCATTTTAAATGTAGAATATCACTTCATATTATTCCCACCACACTTATTTTGTCTGTGTGCCTATCCTGGAGCGTTCTTTTGAGTCAATTTTAACACTAAGAGATCATTCCAGGCCTGCCCCCAAAAAGCCAACCAAAAGGCAGGAAGTAAATGTCACTGAAAAGTTTCATGTTTTATTTCTGGGAAATGTTAGGCTGAATTTTGAGAGATAGCATCAGTGCTATATACACTATATATATACAGTAGGCAAAGCAGTGAAATGAGCAGGTTTTCAAAAGCATTCAGTATTCCAGCATGTGTTGCTCCAGTGAGCAAGACAAAAAGTACTGAGCAATTCACAAAAACGAAGGACACAGTTTTTCAGTTAAGTGCATAAAAGAAGAAAAGTTTCTGTCTATAAAAGCTATAAAATAAACTGCTCTCAAAAATCAGAAGCACTTTTTAAAGAACATAAGCTGCATTCAAAAGTTTAATGTACTCCAGCAGAATCCTAACCAGTAAGCTTCAACCAGGAAGAATCTCTTCACAAGATCTGACCATTGTTTCCCTACAGCTGCTCACCAAAGTTCATATAGAATACCACCAGGCACCACCTGAGCAAGCCAAATCCACTTCGACATATCCTTAAATGTGTTTTCTAACCAAATAAAAATTAATTTTACTTTTTTTTTTCTTTTTTTTTTTTCTTTTGGTCCTTTTTTTTGCAGTCCCAATCCCCAAAGAACACAAAATAATGCATCCTGAGCAGGGTGTCTTTTACCACTAAAATATTTCACTCTAGCAGTTGAAAGACCACAAAAGAATACATGTCCTTTAATGCCTCATAATCCTCTAATAATGGTAATAGATCTTGCGCTACTATTTACCAGTGACTTCTCATTCATGCTATTTAATTTCTCCCCCTTGCAGCACAGCTTGTTTCACACAGTGTAATAACAGATTTTGCACACAAGAAATCCATCCACTTAGGACTATATTAAGTCTTTCATGAACAGCATGGGTCAATGCAGCTTCTGAAGTGATATGATTTAAGACAGCCTAAAAGCCCACGTACTGTTCTTATCAGCCTTTTAAAAATACTTCTGGCAATTTCATCAATGTCAACACTAATGATGTGGAGCAAGTGCTGGGTAAGTCCCTGACTGGACTCAATGGCAGACGGAGATCAGATTCTGGAACTGGATTCAGAAACACATGCATTGAGATTGCATAGAAGCCTGTGGTCAGAAGCACGGCATCCAGTGTGTCTGGCACATGCCCTGTCACACAACAGCCTCTGGAAGGCTAACAATACAATGGACTGTTGGGAAAAAAAAACAAACCAACACACTGAAAGCAATGGGGAGTGGGACCTGCAAATAGTGGGGCACATAATTAACAAAAGTCACTGGGTTAGTTAAGACAAGAGGTTCTACCACCTGAGCTGACCCTAGCCAATCAAAAGTCCCATGTGCTGTAGAAGGGAATAAAGCACATGAAGAATACATTAAGAAAACAGTCTGAGTCAGCCCTGTTTCCAGAAAAGGCAAACCCATCCATGGTATGGATTTTTCTCAAGGACCGTGGTGCACAAGGTGGATGATGTGGAAGGATGGACAAGTCTGATGTGTACCACAAGGTGATTTAATCTGGGGCAAGAACAGCCAGCGAATTAAATTGTATAATGTTAATTGTTAAATGTCCTTGCCAATGTATGCATTTACTACTTAAGCTGCAGCTGTGTCATATCAATGGCATTATGGTAAGCACCACTCAATTAAATGAGGCACGGACTTTGTGAAACCACGCATGGGGCAACGGTAATGGAACTTGAACTTGCTCAGCAACTGGTGCCCAGCAACCTTCTCTCAACCTACTGAATATGTGCATGTACTGTGCCTGATACACCAGCCACAAGCATGCAACAGTCCAACACCATCTCCAATACCCTGAAAAACTGCTATGACTGATGAATCCCCAAAGTCACAGATTAAATTAACTCAATGGACACATCAGACGTATAGTCCATAGATTATGGGAAGGATACCTATGTAGATGTACCTGTATGTGTATATAGAACAGGAAAAGTAGTGGTAAATCGCTGGAAGGTGTAGAATCTGGGCATGATATAGATAGTATAGAATACGGGGTGGATAATGCCCTGTGTTCAGCTAGGAGAGGGCTGATTTTCACAAGAAGCTGAAAGAGGCCACAGCCAGGACAGCTGACCAAACCAGCCAATGGAATATTCAATACCATACTGACATCATGCCCAGTATGGAAGCAGAGGGAAACTGTCAGAGAAAAATGCAGCACAATCTGGGTGGTGAGCAGCTGTGCTGTACATCACTCATTTTATATATTATTACATTGATGTTATTATTGCTGTTGTTTACTCCGTGTTGTTCTACTAAACTCTCCTTACCTCAACCCACAGGGTTTTACCTTTTTCTCCTGATTGTCCTTCCCATCCCACGGCTGGGGGCAGCAGGAGGGTAACTGAGAGGCTACATGGTGCTTAGTAGCCAGTTAGGACTAAATGACAACAAGTAGTCAGACCACAATAATTAGCTCAAGATGCTGTGTCCATCAATCTTATTTACAGTATTGGTGAACAAAGCTTTCTCTTAAAATAAACTGAAGAAACAAAGCAGGTCAACAGCTCTCGGTTAAGTTCCTCTCCCTGTATCTGTGTAAAGCTTCTGTAAATCTGGTGACAGACATTTAAGTTTCCCTCTAAAAATGTTCATTGTATGAGCTATTCCAAATTGCTCCAACAAAACTCAGAAGACAATCATTCCCTACAGTAAAGGGTTCAGGCCATTCTGCTCAGATGCCGTATTATTCCTGTAATTTTCTTTTCAGCAGGTTATTGCTTTTTTGAAAGACCTATCAAATTGCTTTTTGAACTACTATATCAAATAGTTCATAAACAAGGATTATGCTCTTCCCCTTTCTGTAGTATGTCACTGATTCATCGCACAGCTCATGCAGCAAACCAAATTAAAGACAGTTTACAGACAAAATGAGGAAACCCACAATTAAAAGGTTGAAGTTACCTTGGTGGGTTTTTTTGCAAGACACAAGAATAAAACTGTCTTATCTGCAGCAGTTTGGAATAGAACTAAAGAAAAATTTCCCAGGATAGGACAGATGTATTTCTATTGCAGGAGTCATAACATGTAGCCATAACTTACCTACCTTTTTTCTAGAGGATAATTAATTTACAAAGTCTGAGGCCTAAATCCATGGTTACAGACCATTTAGTGGACTTGTCAAACTACTCATAGTACATAGTGTACCACTCATACTAGTTTTGAATGCTGACTCATGAGACTTTCAAGAAGAAACTTTAAGAAGAAACGCCCAGGTGGTTCTACATGAGCTAAGCTTTGCTTTTAAATAAAAACCAATTCATTTTGCTTCTTGCGTTTGAACACAAATCAGATGCTTCCCACTTAAAAGTGGGAAAAAGTTACAGTAACTAACTTGCCAAGAACATCTAGGTCAACAAAGTGTCTGTAAGCTACCTTAAACTTTGTGTCTTTAATCAAAAAAAAATCTCTTGTAGTTACAAAAGAAAATACACATGTAATTTCTGACTGCTGGCATAGGATCACATTTTCATGGTTGGATTACAATTTTCATGACCTGAAAGTTTTACATTCTTCCTCTTGTCATTGATTAGCTCCACACCTTTCCTGTCAACTGGAGCTCTAAATCACATGTAAGAAATAAGTGTTATTTTCCAGCAACATACCTCTATATTAAAGGATTCCTGTTTGTTTCCCAGATTTAATACACAGAGATATCTTGCTTTTACGCAAAAAATGGTCAATATTTCACACCCCTAAAGCTGTGTACCCAGCACCATAAGTAAACTTCTTAGCATGGGCTAAAATATTATATAGCAAGGCCACTTCTAATACTGGAGTTGGTAAAAAAAAAAAAGTGTTAACTGGCAATGAACTTCACAGTGCGTATAACCAAAAACTCCAGACCTCTGATGATGATAGACTCATGAATTAAACACTTCTTCACAGAAACCTCAGCATTGTTAGTAATGCAGAAAACCTTTTCTAGCTGTGAATTGGATGACCAATGTAAACCTATATTCTGATTTCATCAGACTAGCCTGTGCTTCGAGAAACAGTATTAAAATCTATGTTTTCCTTTACCTTTCAACAAAGAAAATGTAGGGTGTAGGTTTTTTTCATATTGAAGATTAAAAAGCATAAACCCACTTGTTTAAAAAAGGCTTAAACAATGCTCAGGGCTTCCACTTCTTTTAAAACAGTTAACTAACAACTTACAGAATGTACTATACACCATGCTCATTCCAAAAGTATGAGAGCATGCCATTGTATCTGGTGACAAGCGGCAATCACACCGCCATTTTGTAAATGGGTCTCCTAGCAGAGGTTGTCTGAGGTTTTACCATGTCAGGAAAAGTAACCTAGGAACATTTAGTGCAGCACATTTACTTCTCCCTGAAACAGACAACTAGGACCTTCGTGATCCAATATTTTTCACTGTAAGTTTTTAATCTATACACAGCAATGATATCTTAAGGTAAAGGGAGCGACATGAAGCAAGTGACAATTTCAAAGGAAGGCAAACGTCGCATAAAGCTGCAAAAGCAGCTTCAAGTGTCCTCCTGCCACAGCTATCTGAGGAAGAATCTTTTGTTCTGTGAATAGTACTGTGATGTTCGTCTGACTTGCAAATGTTTTGGTATGCTTTTTTTTCCCCTGCTCTTTAATTCTCCCATTTTATGGGAGAATTTTATGGCTATTTAATGATGCTCTAGAAGAGGTAGAAGGCTCTAAGAAAATAGAAGAATTTTACATCTGTAGTTTAAGAGAAAGAAATCTTTCTATGAAAATAAGAAAGAACCATTAAGTGGACAAAGGAAGAATGGGAGAAGATAATCTGAAAAGAAAAAAGCACTTCATTTGGCACATTTCCACTAGATGCCATACTTTGAGGAGTCAGTTGTAACTGCTAGTAGCTCACTGACTTGTAACACACAATCCAACAAGGGGTACACCAAGGACCAATATTTAAAAATAAATATCTAGGAACTAGTCTGAACTGTAAATAAGTTGTGCAGCCTTGAAGGTTCTACCAAAAGCAAATACCAACACTGCAGTCAGGCTTTGTATAAACACTGTCATCATGAATCTGTGTATTCACTAAAATGAAACATAGTGACTAGCAGCCATGATAACAGCACACACAGAACAAACCAAGAATTTCAAAACTCAAAATAAGCAAAGCATAACACTTCCCTATTTAATTCACACATAGGCATGGATTTAATATAAAGCACACTGCCCAGTAACTAATTTCAATTCAACTGATGGCTACTTGTGGTTTCAAGTCTGCTACAAATGTGGTGCAGAGAGCTCATGTTGGCTGTACCCTTCAGTTTAGTTTGCAATCTACAGCTACTTGGCTCTAGCAAGACCCCACCAGAAGGTGGCCTACTGTGTCCAGCTCTGGAGTTCTCAGCACAAGAAGGACAGGGACCTGATGAAGTGGTCCAGAGGAGGGCCACAAAGGTGATCAGAAGGCTGGAACAGCTCTCCTGTGAAGAAAGGCTGAGAGAGTTGGGGTTGTTCAGCCTGAAGAGAAGGCTCCAGGAAGAACTCATTGCAGCCTTTCAGTATCTAAAGGGGGCCTGTGAGAAAAGCGATGACAGACTTTTTAGCAGAGTCTGTTGCAAGAGGACCAGGGTACATGGTTTTAAACTCAAGAGAGTAGATACAAACTAGATAGAAGGAAGAAATTTTTTACAGTGAAGGTGGTGGCACATATTGCCCAGAGAGATGGTAGATGCCTCATTCCTGGAAACAGTCCAGGTCTGGATGCACAGGACACTGAGCAGCCTGATCTAGTTGCAGATGTTACTGCTAGGGGGGTTGGACTAAATGCCCTTGAAAGGTCCCTTCCAAACCAAACCAAACCATTCTATGATTCTTCCAGACAACAAAAAAATAGAAAAATAAAAATAATTAAGAAAAAAATAATCAGTGCTATGCTACAGATGTTGTAATGAAAAGCCTTTTAGGACCAACAAAACCTTCCATTTTTTATTCCTCCCTGCAAAGTACTGTATCTGGCTATTTCTTCAAGCTGTAGTGAGAAATTCAATGAGATAAAGGTGTTTGGAGGTTACCTGGCTACACCTGGCTTGGCTAAGACAAATAATACGTATCACTCTTTTCTTCAGAGCACTGATCTTACTTTACATAAATTAGCAAATTCTACATGTTCTTCCATGCCCACATTACACTCAATCCCGATCAGTAATTCTACAATAAAACCCTGAAATTTTCTCCAGTCTGAAGACTGGACTTTACAATCTGTTACTGTCCGAGCAGGAGTCAGAATTACTTTTGCCACATAGCATCCAAAAAACAAATTCTTCTCCTTAATATAGAGGTTAAATTTCAAATGTCTAAAGATAGAAAACAAAACAAAAACAAAAACAAAAACAAAAAAACAAACAAAACAAAACAAAAAAAAAAAAAACAAAAAACAAACAAACCCAAAAAAGAAAAAAAGAAACTAGCATTGTTTCTACACATATGCCTATAAATAGAAAATAAACCCACCCCATAATTACAATCCCCTAATTACAAAGTATGACTGAATCCAACACTAGAATAACAGTAAAGAGAAGTTAAAATGCAAAAAATTCAAACTGAGAATATTTTTTAAAGAAATCACATGTTCCCTAATCTGTATCAATTTGAGTGCATGATGAAACACACCCATACAAGAAAACAACAAAAGGACAGCCTGAAAGAGATTTCTTTAACAAGAGAGAGAAAAGGTTAACAGCAGGCAGCCCACAACATATGAAGCTGTCACCTTGCTGAAAAAACTTCCTCAGCTTAAGAAATGCAGTTATCTCCAAAAGCACTGTAAAATGGGCCTGGTTTGCAATGGTGTTTCAGTATGTTTTCAATAGCATGCACATTCTGAACTACTGCTTTGGATCAGAACTCAAGTGCTCACCACCATTAAGTAATCAAATGCTTATTCTGTAGGCTGTATCTTTTCCAACTCTTGTGCTGCAGAGTATAACTCTTGAGATAGAAAGAAAAAAAAAAAACCAACCAAACAACCGACCACTGAAGCAAATAAAGGTCCTGTTTATAGCACATCTGAAATTTGAAACAACACCTCTTCCTTCCCTACCTTTTTTTTTAATTTTTTTTTTTTTGTACAAAGAAGGTATGATTATTTCTGTATAATGCCTCCTCAATTACCTACTACTGTTTCTAGATATGCCCATTTATCTTTCCAGGTTATGTAGATCAGTCTAAGCATACTACATAATTCTGCCTTGAATTCCATACTGAAGCAAAGACTATGCACAAGGGACTTGGCAGTCTTCCAGTAACCACAAAAGAACACAGAATAATTTGAAGTCACCAAAGGTCAGAAATGGTTTAGTAACCTCTTTTCAACTTCCTCGTGATGAACTGTCATAGCTACCAGACAATATCAATTAAGCCAGTCATTTTTTCCTAAGCCTAAACAACTAAAAAATACTCCAAAACAGAGACATAATACATATTTTGTTGTGACACACAAAAGGTGAGTTCCAGCCAGCTTGGGGTATATGCATGCATATGCTCTTGTCTAAAGGAGAGACCAGAGGTGGGCTACCTAGCTGGGGCCCAGGGGAGTCCCAGCCTGCAGGGAGGTGGTAGTGGGCTATGAGTATCTCAGCAAGATGGGGGCAGTCTGCAGCAGCAGCTGGAGTGGAACCGTGGCCTCAGGGGCTTGTATGTCAAGATACTAGGAACTGGCAGGACTGGGATCCAGGGCCATTTGCTGTGCACACTGACGGCTTATGCCCCATTTTTAGAGAGATTCATACTGTACATACTTACCCACTAGTAGACATCCATTCTGCTCAGCCAGAAAGCAGAGCAGACTGAGGCCTCTGGCGCTGATTTGTGTTCTCATGAGTGATCTGTGTGTATTTTATATGCACAGGTATGTGGTGTACGTATGTGCTGCGTGTGCATGTACCACCTGGGAATACAAGCACAGTCTTGCCATTTGTCAGACTTGGAGTCAAAGCTGTGGCAGCCTTGCCTCTCAGACTGCAGAATCCAAACCAATTCCTGTAACAAGATCTGTTAACAGTAAGTTTTTACCTGAGAACAATCAGCCTTAGCTACTTCTGTAGTAGCCTGGAGCACATCATGAAGACTGTCTCCATTTTCTTGGATCAGTAGATAAGCTAGCAGAAGAAAAACATGTGTGGGGACTTGAGTTGTACCAGGTAGTAGTGATTTCAGTGAAGACAACCAGTAAGTAACTGCAGACTTCTCTTTCAGGAGCTCTATGATCTTCCAGGTTGTATACAAAGAGCTGTGAGAGCTGCTTATGGGGTAAAGGAGTTTGCAGGACGTCTGAGAACAAGTGAAACAAACAAAATTTGCAACAAATGAAAGAACAAATAAGAAATATAACTAATTCAATTCTGTCATGCAAAACAAGTTTTTTTAAGGTTCCAGTGCAATAAATATAAAGAAAAAAATTGTCCTACATTTCTTTACAATCCTTTATATGAATTCTTGCACTTAGGATGTTTGAATGGATTGCTAATTCCCTATTCAGGAGCTCCCTCTTTATTTGGTAACCCTCATTCCTGTTCCTGCTAGTAAATGCAGTGCTACTGCCTCACTAAAATGGACACAGTAAAACTGGAGGGCATCAAAAACTTGCATTCCTGACAACCACAGGTGCATCACAAGACTAAATATCAAGTACATTATTTTATGTAGATTCCCTTAACTTTTGCTAGTATTTAATAAGACACCCCAGTTTAAGTTGATATGACTTTATGGTTTTTGTTTAACTGTTTCAGTGCTGAGAACAAAATGTTATATAGGTACAGTCATGGAAGATAACAGAAACAGAAAAGTAGTAAAATATAAATAAGAAATCCTCTTAACTTATATATATGAAAAACTCATATATATATATATAAATAAGTACACATATTTTAAAAGTCCTCAAAATTAATGCAGAAGTTGAAATGGTAGCTAACAGTCAGGTATGATGATAAGGAAAAGGATACAGACAAGTAGAACAGGCAAGTCTGAAAGAGACAAATTAATTATACATAGACTTGTTTTCTACTAAGTCCTGTTACTTGGTTAGTAATGCAGGTGAATTATTTAATCTGTACTGTCTTTAAAAGTGAAACAGTATCTAGCATACACACATACTTCCACTTAACCAGTAGTCTAGTTTCATGGACTATACATATTTTTGAGTGTTTCCATCTAATATATTACACTAAGAAGCTCACGAATATAGAATCCTTCCCAAGCAGCTAGGTATAATGCAACAAAATTGTTAAGTGCATCCCTTACCTGCCCTAAAAAAAAAGAGAAATGTTTTTACTTTACCAATTCATTTCTTTCCTTCACACCTTCTTCCTGTAATATTTCCAAAAGATTTACAGCCAGCTGCTGTCTCGTAGTTCCAGAACCATCCTCTGACAGGCAGTCCCCAACTGTGGTAGAAGATAAGATCTGCAGCACAGGCATCACCAAAGTAAGGGCTGTGGTTGAGATGTTCTGAGTTTCTGAACAGGAAAGGAGCTTGTAGGCTATTTAAGACAAGTTGGTGAAAAACAAAGATCATGTAGGGAAAAAAGAACTAATATAATTTGCACTTTTATGCATGACACAAACATATCTAGGAATCTACACAAACATATCTAGGAATCTACACAAACATATCTAGGAAT
>JANIJG010017250.1:56574-81166 GCA_024611175.1 Megaceryle torquata
TCTAGGAATCTACACAAACATATCTAGGAATCTACACAAACATATCTAGGAATCTACACAAACATATCTAGGAATCTCTCTGGTCAAGTGAAGTAGCCAGAATTACAGTTTTGCATACTAGAGTTAAAGAGCAAAAGACTTTTTCTGGTAAAATTCTAATTCTGTTTATTTCTGTTGTTTATAGTGAAGTACCCAATGGCAGCAAGAAATAAAATGAGATGTAGCCTGGTCCTTTGCTTTTACTGGAATAACTGCTCTAATCAAAACTGCTAAGTCAAAAGCTCAGCTAAACACTGCAATAATTGTCAGGCCTGCTCTCTTAATGTCTGTCAAAACAAAATATAATATTCAAGATCTATGAATCTCAGCTGAGAATATCCTGTTGACTCAAAAATGAAACAGATAAGCTCCAAGATAGCAGGGAGCTCAGAATACAGTAACATCCATGAAAAAGGTCAGTGTGGCAGGAAATTTTATATTGCCATTAAATCAAGTATTACTTTTCAAATTCAGGAAAAATTCTGCTTAAAAACAAATTCACCACCCAATCCAACTTCAGGGGGATGCAGTGCCTATTTTCATAAACATGAAGAAACAGACACAGTCTTAAGAGTATGGATTCACCTATTCAGAAAAAGAGCTTTACCTAGACTCAAGATAGACTTCTGCTGACTTTCTGGTGTTTGCAGCAGTAGAAGCGCTAGCCCAATTATATACTCTTCCACTGGAAATGCCTACAAGGAGAAATAAAGAGGTTCAAGTTGTCTTTGTTTTTCAGCAGCATTAACAAGTGTACAAATGGACAACAAGCAAAAATCTAAGAAATTTCTTCAGAAATCATCATGATTGCACACACAGACATAGCACATGCAATGAAGATTATGAATAGTGTAAAAATACTACTTTAACTGAATAACATTTTAATTTGTTACTTTGTTCAAACCATTTTAGATCAGTTTAAGCCAACGGCCATACTAAAAGTTCAATTAAAATATACAGAACTAGTTAAGTTTTTGCCATATGAAGGTCTTCAACAAGGAAGGAAAATAAAATAGAGTCTTCTGAAACAACACCTGTCACTTGCAGATGAATGACATCTACCAATGTCTCCAAATACTGTCTGAAACATGACATTCTTTTAAATTTAATGCAACTATTTTTTTCCCCCATGAACTCTTACCTCTTTTAAGAGCTCAAAGTTGTCCTCTATTAAGGAGATCAAAGATGAGCATTCTCCTGTCACATTTAAACATACTTCACAGAAGCACAGCAGTTGCAGACAAAACTGTGATAACTCAACTTTCCAAAACACAGGATAACGCAGTAGACTGAGGAACAGCTCTTGCAAAAAAAGCAAGGCTTCTGTAACCTGCAGTAAGTCTTTAAGCTGTTGAAAAACAAAGCAAACGGAAAACACATTCTGGTTTAGTTTCCCTTCACATTCAATTTCCAAGTTCTGTTCCTCAAATGCAATACCAAATTCAACTCTCTGGGTTCTATCAGCAACATAAAACAATTGCACGGGGATTTCATATAGTAGGTAAATATTCTTGTAATGGAAACATCCTGCTGTGGAATACTTCTACTATAACGTAATCAAGACTTTAACATATGACTCAAAAGGGAAATGCAGTGGGGTCATCTACTACTAGAGCACGATGTAATCTACCCACTATAAAAAAGAAAAGCTGAAGTGTGATACCCAAAAGCATTATTTCCCTGGAAGCCAAGTAAAGAAGTTACAAGAAGAAGGTTGCCTCAAAATCCTGATGTTTTAGGTGAGAGCATTTCTGCTCTTGCAAATTTAAGTTCCAGACAAACCCAGATGTTCTGAAACAAACTCAGGAACCAGCATTAAGGATAACATCCTGATTTTTACTTGTTTGGAACAAATTCTATGAATAATTGGCTCCAGTCAGATGTTTCATGTTCACTGATTTTTTTCAGCATAGAAATCTGCAGGTAGGAGCTCTACTTTTGACAGCTTGACTGATTTTGTCAGACAAAGTTACCAGAATGCACTTCAAGGATTTATACAAGACAGAGGATTAAATAAGGCTAAGCTTAAAGGAAGGATAAGGAGAACCTGATGTTCAGAGAAAGAAGGGATGACAGGTTATAAAACAGTCCGTAAAGCAAGCTGCTTGAAGGAAGCCATTTCCCTTTCCATTTTGAAAGTTGTATCTCAGGCAAAACAAAAGCATTCAAGTTTTAATCTGAGTTTTAAAAAATGCAACAGATTTCTAGTAAAAAAAAGTGCCAACAAGCATGGAGGAAACAAAGGAGCTTTATTAGACTTCTTCAGTGCCATTTTTACGGCTAAATGTGACCAAGTCAGAAGTTTGGTGATACATTCAGGACACAAGGTTATACTGAGTTCAGATAGAGTCAAGACTAAGGTATGTCCCTAAGAGTTCTAAAAGTCGGCATGTACCTGTCATCATAGAGGAAACCTGAACCAAGAAAAATGTGTACAATACAAGTTATTATTCATCCAAAAGACTGGGAAAAGTAGCTACCAGTAGAAAGTAGACTTCACTAGTAAAACTCCTCAGGAGGAAGATGATACCAAATACCCTCATATAAAGCCTATTTATCTTGACATGATCAGTATTACCAAACCCTCTCTCTATGGCAATAATACCGCTAGCGATCTCATGTTTCAATATATTTGAAACTGAAGATGCTGCTCTAACATTAAAGAGGAAGGAAAAGGTACATAATTAAAAAAACCTTTAACCAGTGTCACAGTAAAGCATGAGGCAAAGCAGAGCTATTATCCTTAACCTACACCATAGATCCCTAACCAACAGGGACAGAAAGATTAAATCCCTATATCCTAGCAAGTATCACTGTGCAACTTCAAAGTATATTCAAAAAATTTAGCATGTTCCAGAAGGATTAAGTTTTGTCTTCAGATCCACTAATCCCTCTTATAAAGAGCAAGAAAGGAGTATCTAGGCATACTTTAATTGTGCTTCTCATACAGTTTGTTCCATTTAGTATTATCCGTCGCAAGTTAAAAATTGCATTGACAAATACCTTACTATTTCACATTTTCTCTCTCACAAGTATCTCAAGAGATTTACTAAGGCAACTACTGGCAAAAAATTTTGCTAAACCTATGTTTCAATTTCCACCTTACCAGGTGTATCAGATTGGAACAACTAGTAGTTCTATCCTTTACCAGAAAGAGCCAGTTTGTTATGATTTCTATACTACCAACAGATCAGTCTATAGGAAATGGAAAAGAATGTGGTATTTGCAAACTTGCAAGGCAATAATAATAATAATAATAATACCTCGATTGCTTTGATAGCATTTATTTGTAAAAGGTGTGGTCAGGCAACAACTATACCTGAAGGCGTGGAATCAAATCACACAGAATCTGAAGAATCTGACATTCCAGAACAGCCGGTGCTTCTTTGTTCTTTGGACTGTGAGGCTGAAGTAAGACCTTAAGTAAACACTTCCGCAGTTCAGCATATTCCCGTAACTGAGAGGGTTCACAATACAGGAACCTTAGAAATGGAGCCATTATGCCAACACATGAACTCTGTGCCCTGCAGTTGAAGATACAAGTTTGTCAAGACTGCTTTCTACTGAAAACTTAAACAACAAGAAAAACCCAAGCAATGCAACATTCACTGCAATGATTTACAGGATGCAATTAACAGAAAGGTATTTTATGAAAGGTTTTACGAAATCTCACAAAAAACCTGCTACTTACTAGCCTGAAGTACTGTCCTTATATAGCAACCATACAATGAAGTGTAAAGACTCAATATTTAAGCATGAATACTACTCAACATGTACTTGCAGATTAGGACACTCTTACTTTCCTTCCTTCTACCCGCATATGTTTTTGACTAAGCGGTCAAAGATCTTGACAAAGCAAATAATCAAAATATCTTTTTTTAAAAATTTCCAAATATGTCGATTTTTTCCATACCCATAAAAACTGTCAACATAACAGAGATAAGAAAAAATATTAAAATCAATTTCTGATGGATTACTTTAGTATTCTAGGAACATTCTATTTTCAACCTTTAAAAGGTGTCATTACGTTTTGTAATTATCTTTCTCAAAAGACAAAATTATTACTGCTCACTGCAGCTGCCTTCAGGAAAAAAGTTACGCTGATGTCATTAAGTTGTCTACATTTGCTCTTTTATATTCATTCATTCATTTACCTCTCTGGACACTGATGGAAAAATACTGTTATCTGCTGCAGTAGAACCGGCCAGCAATCAGGTCTGTTTTCAAGGACACTGATTAACGGATGAGGAGTGCTCCTGAAACACAAAGAAATCACATTTGGATCTATAATGCAAAAAGGAAGCATACAAAATAACTACCTGCAAAATAAAAGCAGCTGTAGAAATCAAGTATTTAACCCCCTGGTATTACCAACTCCTTAGACCAGCTTTGTCAAGATTACTACATTAGCAAAAGAGCACATTTTATAGGAACTTGATGACACAACATTAAAAGAAAATCTCTTCCAAAAGCCTTGGTCTGATTTTTTTTTCCCTTTCTTTAAATGAACACCTGAGGATCACCATCCAAATGTGTGGACTGATTAGGCATGGGTAGTAGCAGCACCAGGCTCTTTTCAGGAGAAAGGCTGACTATACCACCTGCCTAGAGATCTTCACTTCCCTGTAGGGCCTCTGCCAATAGATGCTCTTGAGAAGTATTCACCTGTTCTTCTCAGGTGAATCTATAACCAACACCTTCCCCAACTCCAGTCAATGACTGAAGGCCATCTACACCACCCAAAGGTGGTGACATTTGCATCAAACAGTGACTCTTGTAAACTAGCAAGTGGAGGAAAAACTGAGCTGGAGGGGAGCCTAAAGTATATAATTTTTACTGCCAGCAGCAAAACCAAAGTCATCCAATTAAACTAAGTTAGCATAAGAAAGTAACATAGAATATGAGTCTGAATATTAAATTCTGTGAATAGGTGGGAATTGGAAAGAACTAGTGATGTGAAGGCAGGTTCAGCACTACCTCCATCACCTCCTTCTGAAATTTACCCACTCACTCACTGGCCACCTTACTCCCACTTGCCTGCTACATGTCCTTATTTCCCCCAGTTTATTTTCCTGCTTCAGCAGAGTAGCATGGATTCTTTCCTGGGTTACCTACAGCTTAACAGCACACAACCAGATACTTGCCTGCTCTCAGAGCTGAAATAACTTTCCTAACAGGAAGAGAGAAAAGTTGGAAGAGAATTCTTGCTGATTCCCACCAATCTGCTGGGACATGTTAGAGAGCAAGGCTGTACAAATAAATGGGAAGGCAACAAACGCACACACCCCACAGAAGGCTGTCAGCCACAGAAAGAGGCAACACAGATCTAGGAAGTGCAGATGCTTAAGACCACCACCTTCAGTATGGTTAACCATCTTTCCTGTTCACATGTCCAACAAATCTGTGCTGCACACCAGAGACACCTTCAGGCAATTTTAGCTGTACAGCACTAGATGATCTGAAACTAGATGATCTGAAGTGGCATGTCTCAAGAGAGACTCTTAGTGTCAGACACTTACTGCGCTTCTTAAATAAAACAGTGAGAAAAAATAAAAAAAAGAAAGGAAAAAGGGAATGACAGAACACACACCCACAAAACACACACAGACTTCTAATGTGATCTTAAGGTCAAAAATTACTCAGATGAGTAGAGTAAGTACCATTGCCTAATGGGTATAGAGACAAAAAAAACCCCAGAGAGGCAAGAAAGGTGGAGCACGGTAGATTGGAGTCTCAGCACTGGCGTCTTTTGCATCCAATGACTGGGATAATTCCAAGTACTGCAGGCGCCATCTTACTTCAGTGTTGCATTCATTATAAAGAAATTTTATCTCAGACCTCTGCACAATGCGCTCCAGTGATCCTAGTGACACTTTTTTCCTTATACCCACTCAAACACCTGGTTTTAAACTCACACCCACCACCCACTGTTTTTCCAATAAGAACCAGACTCTGCATAGTTGGTAACGTTTCTTCTTCATCTACCAATGGTGTGGGGAGGTCCCTGCTGACTGTAAGCTAGCCAGTATTATTCCAGTTTGCAAAAAGGGCGAGAGGGAAGACTCAGGGAGCTACATACCTGCTAGTCTAACCTCAGTTCTTAGAGAAATTATGGAGAAGATTATACTGTATACTACTGATGGGTATTTAAAGAATAATACAATCAACTCTAAGAATTAGTTACCTTTCCAAATAAGAAGAATATATCTCCAGTAATTTAAGTGTTGCTATGACACTGAAGTCAGTTCAACCTTCATAATGTCAGCACACGTGACACACCAAGTCTAAAATTAAAATGGGTTACGATCCTGAAAAGCAGCAAGGCTTTCATCACAGATTGAGTGTTTTTAAACTAATGTAACTGCACTGAACTGGATGATGAAAAATAAGCTAAGCTTCATAGTGAACAGCAACTAATAATGAAATACCAAGACGTGTAGCCTGGAAAAATTCCATTTGATAATATTATTAGTGGTAGGAAAAATGAGGTGTGTAAGATGTCAACACTAACTTAAAAATTGCTAGCACAGTATTGTAAAACACACATCTTTAAATGACACTACAGTGCCACTACCCTAAATTTCCACTGGTGACGTCAGGATAAAGCAAAATGCATAACCAGACACAGCAACTATCCACCTCTAAATATATAAGTATCTAGGGAAACAAAAATAAATCTTATGTGAAAGGCAACAATAAAACAAAATATTTTTACCTTTTAGGTCGTCTCAACCTTTTTGTTACCTCTATGAACACAAGAAAGCTCCAATTTGATTTAGAGCCCAAATTCAGTGACAGATTGCTTTTTCTGTAGAAACAACACCTGCAGTCAACACACTTTTCTGCATATGCAGCTGTGACCCTGGCCCTTTCAGAATGATGGAACTTCACCAAATATGCATTTTTAAAGCATTTTCTACCTGCTTTATACTTTCTCAGAAAGTTGGCATCCCTCCAGAATTTTAAGACAATGAAAACCATGCATGGTGAATCATTAAGAATGTAAAATGCCAGTTCCTTAAAAAAATCAAAACCAAACAAAAAAAAAAGTGTGTAGAGTTTTTGGCTCTGAGCTAGAATTTGTAGCCAAAGTTCTGTATGCATGTCATAACCCACCTACACTAAGAATGCTGACAAGAGCTCCTCAAAACCCCCTCTTCCGTGCCTTCCCACTCAAGTAAGCTTGAGCTTAGGTTACTGGACAGCTATATTATTATGCACAGGAAATAGAAAACTTTATGCCAAATGAGAGAGAATAAATCCATTGGAAATGCTCAGTTTTGGTCCATACCGAGACCAACCTGCAGACTACTTCTGTCTCTGATACAGCTGATCCTAACTTTGTAACAAAAAGTGCAGATCATCTCATATGTGAAAGTGCCACGTCACCTCCCGAAGTCTTGCCCACCCCAACCTTACTGGCCTTTGTAGGGGTGAGAATGGGGTGGAGAGACAGTACTGCTCAATAGTAGCCGAAACACTGGTGCTTTATCACCACCGTTCTAGCCGCAAATACAAAGCACAAAATTACCTTTGCATTGGAGAAAACTAACTCCATGCCAGACAACCCAATACAACATAATACTTATGCTATAAAACTCCTTAAAACTTTCAATCAAAAATATCACAGAACTAGAGAATCATTTATGTTGGAAGGGACCTCCTCAGATCATCTGGTCCAATCCGTGTGCTCAAGCAGACTCAGATAATGAAAGCTGCCTAGGATAACACACAGTCAGGTTTTGAAGTTTCCAAGGATGGACATTACACAACCTCCATAAGTAACCTGTGCTAGGGCTTGATTACTCACACAGTAAACAAAGGGAAAAACAAAACAAAGCAAACACAGACTGAAAACAAGTATTAACGCTTAATCTCTGTTTTTTTCTGGAAATCAAATGAAAAGTGATTATGATATCTAAACAAAACCAATGTGACACTGACCTGATTCCATACAGATTCCAGACAGCCTCACCCCCATCATTTCCCAGCTGAATAGCTTGAATTTGTAGTAATTTCAAAATAGTTTTTACCAAACCATGCACATTTCTGTTGACAAAAAGAAGTACATTAGTGACACCTATAGGTACATTAGTTAATTTTTCCATAAGAGGTGGAACCCAGGAACAAAACTGACACTCAAGAAGCCTTGAGTTCTCCTAAGGACCTACTCACATCTGGCTACACAATTTTGGGTAAGTTGTGCATGCACATGTATTTATTTTCCTTTTTACTAAGGAACAAACAGCAGAGAGAGTAATTAATGCATCAGTTAAAACTTGTCATGGTTTATTTCTGTGATATCTTACAAGCACATTTGCTGTCCCCAGCTTAGTTGAACCTGATGATTTTAATATGTTAAAAATGGAAAAGAGGCACTTCTCTGAATGCAACTATATAGATAAACATCCAGCACAGTACACAAATTTCAACCATGCCACTGTCTAGCAAGAGAAAGCAAGATAAAACACATTTTCAGAAAAGACACTTGAAAGATTTAGTTTGTGCTGACTCTGATCTCAGTAGTCAAGGACCTCATAAAATAGATACATACAGCTATTTTATCTTCCTCCTCCTATGTTGTTTAATTTACCATTCAGGAAAATTAAAGAAATAGCAGTAGTTCAGTAATTTTTAGAGAATTTCCAATTTCTCCTGGAGGGACACTAGTAAAATTATGACCACCACCACAAGGATGAAAAAAACCCTCTGTGACCATGCATTAAAGAGCTCAAGAAATATAGAACTTATTACTTCTTGGTTAAGCTTACAAAGACAACTCCAAAAATTTTGCCCTCCTCTTCATAATTAACTGTTTTCCACACCTTTCCATCCAGACCATGCCAGATCCAACACAGTCCCTTCAACAAAATAGCCTAGATCCTGTAATGAAACACTCTTTCACAACGTGAAAAGCAGAGAAAAAGGAAAAAATGTTATGGTTGATTCTTTGACTTTTCATCTGGAACGTGCTACACAATGGTATCATCATCTCCTAAAAATCTATTAGTTTACTACTCACATTAATAAACCATAATTACTCATTTTATTCACATAATGAAAAGGTCTAACACAATACAAAATAAGAGATTGTAACCTGACAAAAAGTTACTTCCATCAGATAGGGCAAGATAAGAAAGAAAACAGAATTGGAAACCTGTAGGAATTCCTCAGATGGTAAGCTAGAAACAAGAAATTATGCAGAATTTATGTGACCCTCTCATAGAACAATCAATCATCCTCATTTAACATATGAGCCAACTGAAATACACCAATATTAACTGGCATAGAGTGCAGTATGGTCCACTAACACCTTTCTAAATTATGAATGGATATACACAGATTTAGTCTTTTTAACTATATCAACAACTCTGAACAGAATTTAGCAATTGATATCAAAGAAGAGGGAGAGTTTACATGAACACTGTAAAAGACAGTTTAAACATACACAGTCTGGATGAACATCAGCACAACAATGTGTGGTAACAACATAGAACCACAATGAATTATCATGACTTGATATTTATAAACACTTAACTGAACATTCAAAAATTGCAATGGCAAAGGATCATGCAGTCATGGAATCATAACCTAAGAAACCCTCACATCACTCATGAAAGAAAATGGGAACCTACAGGCAAATACCACTTTTTACTGCCAGACCTTTACTGTACCTATCACCACCTGCAGAGACTTTTCCATAAGCTAGTATGGCACAGCAGGGAACATCTAGAGATTGCTACAGTGGATTGCCCTGCCAATAAATACTTAGTTTCATATACCAGATACAGTCAAAGTAATATATTTTTTGTTGCATGCCTTTCATATGTTTGTCTGCACTGCTGAAAACACTGACCTAGATCAAAAAAGACAGAACATGCTTCTGTTTTCTTTTTTCTTCCAAAAATTGACTAGTTATAACATGTGCCTGCATTCTTTAAAATGACCAGATGTCCTGACACCTGCCTCTCAAAACACTGAAATCTGACTATGCAAGAACATGAAGTTCAACAGAACTCTTATGCAAAGCAACCAATAGGAGGGCATGTAGCAGGCTTCCAAATCCTAATACAGCCAACATAACACAAAGAGGAGGTAGAAAAGCCTTTTGGCTGGGTATAGGGGAGACAGAGAACAATCACCTTTTAGATACTTCATAGCTAGAAAGAGACAGTTAACTTAGAATTTGCTAGCATATTCCCCATCTTCAACTGGCTAACTGCAATGAGGGGGAAAAACAAACCATAAAACATTCTGTAAGAAAACATACTTCCCTGTTCTGAAACTCCTGCATTGCTGGTCCTAGTTCACTAGTTCATTTACTTCTGAGGCTCCACTGTTCAAAGTTCAGAGCATTAATTAGTCTGAAATGATAACTATTTCAACTTACATGCACAGGATGCTCTATGAATTCTTAAGTCAGACTCACATTGTCATGCTGCCAAGATGAAAGCAACAACCTTGAGCAAAGTGGCAGGGCAATGCCAGTGCTTAATGCCACAGCTTATTTGAAGCTACTGTCATTTATGGAACATCTCTTTTCCTGTATTTACAAGGGAAAACTGATGACTGATAACCAACTGTCCTGGCCTAAGTTAGAACAGAACTAATTCTGTTGAGTGATTTTACTTTTCAGCTCAATCTCTTCCAACTATCTGCACCTTCTCAAGTTAATAGCACATTTTTGAAGACAGCATCTGCTGCTGGCAGTGATAACACCTGAAGTTTACAGTTACTACCAAGGACTGGTATGCAAACCAAGATCACTGCTAAAGCTTGGTGTACGGTGTGTGTGTGTGTATAAAGAGAAAGGCCACAGCTGTGTGGAGAAGCAGATAGTACAGGTGACCCTAAAGTGTCCAGAGAGTGATTCCCATCCATATACACCAAATTCAGTACAAAGCTGATGGATCAGGAGCGTCAAGCTCTCTTCGTCAGTGGCCAGCATCTGAGGAGGACTCTCTCCATTCTGCCTTTGATCCTGATCCATGTGTTGTTGAATCTGGTTTCCATCTGCCACTGAGTTCAGTGTGAGACTTTGCCAGTGCCTGCTCCACAGCGTCAGTGGTGAGGGTGACCTAACTGCCATGAGGGACAGTTAGTTGGGTTCAATCCTGGTGTTGTATATATTCCATTTAATAATTATTTTCATTAAAGCTGTTGTATCTTTTTTTTTTTTTCTTAATTGCTAAGTTTCTCTTCCTTATTCCCTTTCTCTTCCCCTTTAGGGAGGGAGAGGGGTTAACTGAGAGTATCTGTTATAGGTCTAGTGGATGGCCCTGACCATAACGTTGAAACCAGCTGACAAAAGACACAATATCAGGCAACCGAACACTACCTTGCTGATGGAATTAGGTTGAGAGCTCCATGAAGAATATAGTCAAGCTCAGCGTGTTTCTCTGCAACAAGTGCCACCAATCCCTCAGAGCAGGCTGTTCGCAAGGCAACGTTCTCACTGCAGCATGCTTCCCAAAGCAAGTTCAGAGCAGGAGTCTGCAGTCAAAACCATGAGACACAAGCAATGAGAATACTGACACTGATTTATCTTCATTCATCTCAAACACACTTTTAAACAAAAACTGCTCAACAGCTTCTTCTGAAGTCTTAGGTAGCACAAGGGAGGAAACTGGGGTACAGGTGCTATACCTAAGAATGGCCCTTCTGAGGACAGTTCCAGCTTTCCTAACCCCTACTTCTTATGTCCTCAGAAGGGGCAGAAGTCTGAGAAAAGGTTCACTTTTCAGCTATGCCTATACAGGTAGGCTATTTTCAATTTCACTCTTCTTAAATCAGGATGTATCTGGAGATACTCAGGAACTGTTGTGTCAAGCTATGTCTACAAGAAGGTACAGTGCAGACAGCTAGAGGCAGGCCCACAAAGGGCCGTAAGAACTAAGTCATCTTTACTCACCATACAAAGTGCTCAGTTCTCTCCATTTACTAGCAAGCACAAAGATTTTGCAGTATCCATCAAAACTACTTGTTTTCATGCTAAATTTGCATTCCCAGGTTAGTTTGCTGACTTTGTAAATTCCAAATGGAGAAAGAAGGAATATTTTTAAACAACCAAATACTGCAAAATGCTCTTGAATAAAGAGGGAGCCTGTAACATCTAAGCAGCACCATCTTCTCTTAGAAGGTGTTGCTGTATTGTAGTTCAATACTTTCATGGAGCAGCACAAGGGAAGAATCAGCTTGCAGCTCAAATATCATTTGGGAACATCATTATGATCAAGACTGACGGAGGAGCTTCTCTTAGAGAAAGCACACACCTCCAACACTCCCTCATATCAGCTCATAACTTTTCAGGTTTGGGTTTGCTAGTTTGGTGGGAGGAAAAATAGACAAATCATTTTCTGCTCATTTCTGTACAAATCAGCTTTTGGGGAGGGAAAAATGGAGGAGCAAATACTAACATCTCTCCTGTGTTGCTATGACACTTGCAAATGTCAGCATTTCATATGACCTGCAGTTAACAAGCCAGACCTACACTTCAGTGAGCTTGACTCTACCATAATGCAAAGTATGCCTTTGCACCACACTCTCTCAAAGGAATATAAGCTCTACTTAGCTAATATGAAATATAACACCAATATAAGTAGGCCATACTTTCTGAATGTTTTTATTTTATAGTGATGTAAATGACTTTCCTACTCAACTGACAATTTCTCATCATTTGGCACTTCACTTGCAGTAACATAAATAAACACAAATCTCAAACCAAGCATCACTAGATGTTGGCACTGCAGGATTAAGACTTCTGCCAGCAGTAAGAATGCCTTTCTAATCCCAGAGATGTACCATTTCTACCTGTATGCCCAGGCTCATATTGCTAACTACCTTAGTTAACTTTTATGATTTATTAAAATTACACAATGGAAAATGGGAAAACATAATTGTGAACACATATGGATGGGAGAGGAGACAGAAGGAAAAAATGCCGCAGACCTTGTCAGATGCCTGTCTGATCTTCCCTGAAGAAATATTTTCTTTCAGTACTGCAGCAATCAGATGACCCACTGCCTAAAAGAGAAAAAAAGAACTAAAACCCCCATGCAGATCAAGGATTATTTTTCAATTCTCCATCCAGAAAAATTTACACTGGTGTTGCATACAGTCATTTTATCCTGATTTGAAATACCAAACTTAGTTCTATGGAAGCCAACATATGTTTTTGGGGCCAAAAGTCTCCATAGTTATTGCCATACTTTTTTCATAATCACTGACTCTGCTACACAAAAAAAACCCTTTCTGTGAGACAGAAAGACATCTTTTCATAGTGAGATAACAAAAATGTTTCAGGTTATAAATGTATCCAGAACAGCAGCTGCATGGTGCCGTTCTGCAATGGTACTACTTCTACGGTAAGGATAGATCCTTAATTTTGGAATAGGTAAACTAGGAACCCAGCAAGAAAACAAACAAACAAACAAAAAACAATAACAGTAACATCTATGTATTGTTAGTGTATAAAAAGGCAGGAACAGATTATTTGAAATGTTTTCAGGTTCCTTCTCCTTTCAGAATTTATTTATACTTCAGATACTAGTTGCTAGCCTAATGTGACAAAAAGTAGCACCCTGTGATAACTGTTCACATTTCCAGGAAAGATGACACTAAGTTTTTTGCTAGACTATAAGGATCATGCACTTCAAAGTTTTGGATATTTCCTCTTAACACATTTGATTTTAAAAGACAGTTTATTATATGGGAATCCCACTCTTGTGAAAACAAACTGAGATGATGTTTCTGGGATTGCAAAGAGCCACAACAGGCTACACACAAAAGGCACATTAGATCTGTTTGCAGCTTCCCTACTTCTATGTTTTTCTTCCTTGGGAGAAAAGAAAGTATCCCTTGAAAAAGTCTTCTTATCACCTTTTTAAAGTCAGGCAAAGATCACAGAACAAAGGTTGGCACAGGCAATTCTATTCATTTAACACTCTTAAAAAATATACCTGTGACTGAATAACCACATTAGGAAATTCAAACCGCTTCCTGATGTCATCCAACATTTTGTCTCTGTCACATCACACTAACTGTCACTCTGCAAGAAAGATTAAAAAAAAATATATAAATAGGACTAGAAATGAGAAAGTATGCTATTTGCCAGGAAAAAAAAAAAAAAGCTGCAATATTTCTGTTGTACTTAACAGCAGATGTAAGCATTAAAGCATTTCCTCCCCCTCCTAAGTCTCCCATATCACATTGTTTTATGGGGTTAAACAAAGAAATGCCAAATACTCATTGGCCTTGCACAAAGAATGGATGACTGACATTGCTGAAGCAAATCAACAGTTCCAGGTGGCACAGTATATGTGTACTCTGAGAGCGTTTATCCTTGAGAGCATTTCAAGCATATCTAATTGACTTGAAATGGGATTGCTCAGAGAAGTGTTCACAGTTTCTAAATCATGACTTAGAATGAGAAATTCTCCACGGACTTCTCAATTATTTAATGCAAAATCAGAAGTAAAATTAACAAGAGACCTACCTGTGAGACTGCAAATGGTAATTGTAGTTAGCAGTTGGAACTCCTGATAAACTTCTCTGTAAATTCGAATATGCAGACACCCACAAGCACACAGAAACCTAAACTGGAGAGAAATTAGAAATCAACTTTCCTTGTTGCACACCAGTGAAACTGATGGCCAATATACAAACATTACATCTTACTGTAAACACATCTCTGATCACTTGGGATGGCTTCCTTGAAAAAAGAATAAGTGAAAAACCTATCACTTGATGAAAACCAAAGAGTAATCCTTGCAATAAGCACCATATACAAGCACAATACACCAGTTCCAGGACATGCTATCAGCGTGATGCATTCAGAATCCTGTCACTTATTTTCAAAAAGACAGAATTACACCCTGGAAAAATGCAAACGCAGCATGTGCTGCAACAAATGCCATACAGAGAAGGAAAAATCAAAACAAATAGTTAACACCTCAATGAATATAAATTCCTGGCAGTTAAATATCAAAATACTCCCAGATACTTGTGAATTATATTTGGGGGAACGACCAAACAAAACCAACAACAAAAACAACCACCTGTTTTCTGCACTCAGAATGAGGTCAGTATGGGTTTGTATTGTTTTAGAATAGATTTAATTGTATTTTGAGACAACAGGTGTCCATATAATAAATGAATGCAGTTGCTAGTCTGATAAGACTTTGCACCATTGGTCACTACTCTTTGTGCCCAACCATCCATCCAGTTTTCCACTGACTACACTGTCCACTTACTCAGACTGTATTTCACCAATGTGGTGACAGGGAGATAATGGAAGACTGTACCAGAGGTCTTGGTAAAGTATACAACATGTACTGCCCTCATCTTGTTCATGGCACAAGCAACCACATTATACAAAGCAATGAAGTTGCTCCCGCAGGCATGATTCACCCTTGGTAAATCCACACTGACTGCTTCTAGTCACACCCTGCTCTTGCATTTAAAAATGGCTTCAACAAGCATATGTTCCCCAACCTTTCCAGGGACAAGAAGTGATACTGACTTATACTCATCTGGATCCTCCTCCTCATGCCCAGAAATATGCTCAAGGAGGATGTACTCCATGATCTTCCCACAGAGTGAAATGAGGTTGACATGCTTCTTGTATTCCACACTGACCTTTTCACCTTTTTCAAAAATGAGTTTGCCTTTCTACAGTCATTGCAGATCTACACAATGTTTTGAAGATTAACAAAGAGCAACCCCACAAGGGCATCAGCCAGTTCTCTTGGCACCATGAAAGTGTTGTACTTTCTTTCTTCAACATTTTACTATTAACAAAACAGTAGAAGCTCCTCTTGATGTTGCTGGCAGAATCAAGTTTCATCTCACACTGAGTGCTGACTTTTCTAACAGAATCTCTGCATGCTCAATCAATGTTTCTAAACTGTGTCTCTGTAGACCGTTCCTGACTCCTGTATGCTGCAAATTCTGCTCTGGAACACACTGTTTAGTCTCCAACACATCTAGTTGGTTTCACAAGCATTGGGATGTTTTTTTCTTGCACCTTATACTTTGCGTAGAGCTCTGTCAGCTTCCCTGAGGTCCTTCACCCTTCAAATCTACCTCTCATAGGATCCTACTATAGCATCCCTTGAGAAAGTCAAAATCTGCTCTCCTGAAGTTAAGGATCTGTACTCTGCTACTGGCCTCCCTCAATCCACTCCTTCTTACCAAACGTACCACAAAGAAATAAAAACTCACTGTAGAAAGAAAGAGAAAGCTGCATCCTCAGCTGAAGAGACAGTTGCATAGTTTATCATCTCAACTTCAGGACTGGGAACCAGATCAGTCAAAAATAATCATGTCTTCCTGCATATTCCTGCAAAGCTTAGATGGCAATGCAATTGCAGAACATTGCAAAAAAATTAAAAATAAAATAAAATAAAAATTAAGGAATCACTGCATGTAACTCTAATGGCATTTCACGAGGAGCATTTAAAAAAATCATACAGTATTGGAAACCTGAAAGTAGAAATCTAACACCATCACCCTTCACTACAAGATGAACTTCAAGAATCACAATGACACCATCGTTCAATAGAAGCACTTCCATCCATACTAAAGGAGTCTTCTGAAGGGGCAAAGATTCATCTATATGCTTAATACTAAGCAAGAAGGGTTATCTTTCTTTAGAAATTGCATAAAAGAATTAGAAGCTATAAAATACAGGTAGGCTAAAACATTTAGTGTTCAAGTATTGTGAAGAGGAAAAAAAAAAGACTAAAGCTTACTTATAATACATTGTTTTATTATCTATTTACCCTATGTATTTTCCACAGGTACAAAAAACAGAAAGTTTTTTATCTCAAATACCTACATAGAGCATCTCTTTGTAACTAGGCTGGTGAAATCTGTTATTTCACAGTAGTAAAATACAAACATTAAATGCTATTGCATAGTTCTAATATATGCATATAATAGTTAACCATCTGTGCACAACTATTTCTTTCCTATCACTATATGCTATTTGGAACACTTAATTTCTCCCTGCTGATTTTGTATCCCCAAAGAAACAGATCATGGTAGATGATTTCTGGAAGTCTTGTCAAGAGTAATATTAACATTTCACCCTTCTGAGAAGAGTTAAGAAGTTCACAGACAACACTAAGCAAATTCAGAAATAACTAAAAGGAAAATGTTACAGAAGCAGTACCCAGTCAAAGGGTAGTGGCTACTGTTCTTTGAAAGTTTGAAGAGATAATCTTTCCTGTAACATTGATGTTGGCATCTAGAGGTCGACTGGACTTAGCAGTTCAAGACTTCCATCAGAAAATGATTAGGAATTACTAAATGCATTCTTGAGCTGGACACACTGCCCTATAATGCAACTTATTAATTTATATCCCACTTCTCAAAGAGTCATTTCCAGTCTTCCCAGTAGCAAGTAATCTCTGTGTAAACATCACGCCATCATTTGTGCACTCAGAGATGCTATAACAAGACAAAGACATTAAGAATAATACCTTTAGGAGAAGCAAAGCTGCTGTTCGTATTAACTACAGTGCTAGTAAAAAAACAAACAAGAAAAAAAAAACCCTAACAAAGAAGCAAAACACACACATAAAAAGACCCCACAACAATCAAAACCCAAACAAGAAGAAAAAAACCCAACCAGTGCCTCGCTTTTTGGCACTGAAGGTTTAAAAGCTATCAAGATTAGGTCAAGACTGACGCTACGAAAAGAAAGAAATAAACTAAAAAGATGAGGATTTTTCCCATTCTTCAGTATAGGCAGCTGCTTTAATTTAGAGACCCCTTCCTATTAATTTAAAAGAAAAATTTGAACAACTGCCTTGTCAACTTCAGGAACTATGCTTACTGTCCACTCTTGTCATTACAAAAAGCCCCTTCTACAAACAGGTAAATGCATCAGTATTTCTTGAAGGCCCTTTCACTCCTTCACAGGAATAACCCAGTTTCCACACAATAATACCAAGAAATGGAAAAACAACAGCAGAATAAGTGTTTTCTACTTTTGATTGTCTTTCACCACAAAACCAAGGGGGGGCCAGGCCCATGAGAGCTGGTGAAGGTCTCAACAGCCTATCAACAACAGCCTTGAAAACTACTGACAGGCTTCACCTCAGCTTACAACAGTTGGGACAGCATTCTTTCCCAAAAAAGCACATAGCAGAATCTTTAGCATTAACATCTCAAAGCATTGTGTACTTTATTTCTATGTGGCAGGTAACAGATATTAGTGTTACACAAAATACAACCCCTACAAAGCAAGCAGCATGACCCTGAAAACCAAAACAAGATCAGTGCAAGTAGTTCTCATTTCCCTGCCTCCAGAAAACAAAACAAAACAAAAACCAAACCCCAAAAAAACAAACACACATACCAAAAAAAAAAAAACCCTAAAACCAACCAAACAAAAAAACCCCCCACAAACAAAAAAACACACCAAAAAACCACCAACAAACATAAAAATACAGGAATACTACAAAAGGGAATAATTACTCTTGCAGATTCTTACAGTAGTTTTCTTCTAACGTACTGCAAAGGATCCTGCCCAAATAGCTGGTCTCAGCAGGCATACACTGGCTACTACTCATCCTCCATTAAGTCCGCAGCCTACCTTGTTAAGATGTAGCTAACTATATCTCACTTCTCCGAACATACTTGTTTCTCCTAAGGTGTATTTTTCCTCTTCTCATTGCTGAAGAGGCACTGTACACCATCAATCACACCAATCAAAAACACCTACCCCAAACACACAGGCACCACAGAAGATGAAGGAGGGGGACAACATGACAGGATACAGGAAAGGGACTCTTGCTCGTTTTTCCAACATAATCAATATGAGCATGTGTGGTGGGTTGAGCTTGGCTTGACACCAGGTGCCCACCAAGGTGCTCTATCACTCCCCAACCTCAAGTGGGCAAATAGAGAAAACACAATGAAAGGCTCATGGATTGAAATCAGAACAGCAAGAGATCACTCAGCATTTGCCATCATGGGCAAAAGAGACTCAACTCAGAGAAATTAATTTATTACAAATCAGAGTCACATAATGCAAAGTAAGAACAAATCCAAAAGCTCCTTACCCCACCCCTCCCTTCCTCCTGGGACAAACTTCAGTAACTCCCAACTTCTAGCATGGTACACTACTTCTCCCCACATGAAACAGGACAGAGAATGAGGGTTGCGATCTTGCTCTTCCCCTGCTTCAGCACAGGGTCCCTCCCACAGGAGACAGTCCTTCGCTAATTCCTTTGGCACGAGTCCATCCCATGGGCTACAGCTCTGCACAAACTGCTCCAGTATGAGTCCTTTCCAGGGAGTACAGTCATTCAGGAACAGACTGCTGCAGTGTGGTCGCCACAGAGTTACAAGTCCTGTCAGAAAACCTTCACCTGCATGAGCTCTTCACCAGAATATCACAGGCTCTGCCAGGAGCCTGCTCCAGTGTGGGGCCTCCACAAGGTCATCAGCTTCCTTTGGGCATGCACCTGCTCTGGAGTAGGGTACTCCATGAGCTGCAGATGGGTATGTGCTCCATCCATGGATTTCCATGGATGGCAGTGGGGCAGTCTGGTTCACCATGGGCTGCATGGGAATCTCTGCTCCCATGGCTGGACTAACTCCTCCCTCTCCTTCTTCACTGACCTTGCCATCTTGCAGGGTTCTCTCTCTCACATTCTCCCTCCCCTCTCCCAGCTGCCATCATGGAGTAGTTTTTACCCTTTATCAAATACATTATCTCAAATGTGCTACCACTATGGCTGACTGAGTCAGCCTTGACCACCCACAGCTCTGTCTTGGAGCCACTTGGCTTTTTTTCTATCAGACATGAGGGATGTTTCTGGCATCTTCTCCAGAAAGAAACTACTGCAGTAGCACCCACACTACCAAAACCTTGCCATGTAAACCCAACAGAGCATCCAAATGCCTAAGGAGGGCAAGTACTGCTAATGCAACTGAAACAGGCAGGGGCTGTCATGCTCTCTACAACCACCTGAAAGAATGTTGTAGCAAGATGAGCATTGGTCTCTTCTCCCACGTAACTAGTGACAGAACGAGAGCAAATGGGCTTGAGTCAGGAGAAGTTTATACTGGATATTAGGAAAAGATTCTATACTGAAAGAGCTGTGAGGCTGCTCAGGAAGGGAACAGAATCAACATCACTGAAGGTGTTCAAAAAATATGTAGATGGGGCACTTCAAAACATGGGTCAGTGGTCATGGTAGTGTTGGGTTGACAGCTGGACTTGATGATCTTAAAGGTCTTGTCTAACCTTAATGATTCTATGAATACACCTACAGATCTGATCCTTACTAGTGCACCAAAAGTAATTATGAGAAAGTAAGCTAAACTAAATAACAGAAAATTACCATGTTTGAATAAAAAAAAATAAATACACACACCCCACCTCCCTCCCGCAACCGAGTACTCGCAGCAGTCGTTATTTCGCTGCTGGCCTGACGCCGTGCCCGCGCTTCCGACTCTGACACATCCCCACAGGCCTCGCCGGGGGCCGCAAGAGCCGCTGCCCGTACGGCGCGTCCCGGCCCATCACGGCCTGATCGCAGCAGCCCCCAAAGCTCAGCCCCAGAGCAGAAGCGCCCACCCCACCGCCCAGCCGCGGCTCGGTCACCGCAGCCATGCGAGCGCGGCGTGAGCTCAGAGGCCCGGCGCCGAGCTCGCCCTCACGGCCAGCACAGTCGCATCCCGCCGCTGCGCTCCCCAATACGCAGCGGTGCGCTCCCCAATACGCAGCGGTGCGCTCCCTCACCTCGCCGAGCGACCCGGCCGGCTCCAGCGGAGCCTCCTACCCGCACCGGGGCAGGCAAGAAACCCAGCCGCCCGTGTGACGCCCGACCACCCCCGGCGGCAGACGGCGCCTGCGCACTGGCGGTGGGCGGGCACCACGGCAGCGGGCGGGACTGCGGCAGCTTGGCTGGTGAACGTTTCGTTAGCTCCACAGTCACCGAAGTCTGGGTGCTTTATAAGTGGTGCCGTAGTAACGTGAGGGGTCTGAGCCACTGGGGTGGTGCCGTGTTATGTAGCTGTAGGAGCGAACCGTGAGGGCAGCACGGCTGCCCGGGCCTGCCGAGCTGCGCCGAGGCTGCTGGCCGTTGCTCGGTCGCTGAGTTTGTTTGTTTCCTGTGCTTGCCTACTTGGGCGCTGTTTTTTTGTACGGGACACGGGCATGAGTTAAGTCTTCTGTTGATGGGCCAGTTTCGGACTTTTCCTTTGTTCAAGCTGAAATGCAAGACTTGACTCCAAAGACTTAAACAGAAGCAATGTGATTTATGTTGAAAATTATATGGTTAATTCATTATATGTTCACAGGTATCACAGGGTGTCAGGGGTTGGAAGGGACCTTAGAGATCTTCGAGTCCAAGCCCCCTGCCAGAGCAGGATCATACAAATGTTCCCTAAATAGAAAAAAGAAACCCCAGATCTTTATCAGCTTCAAAATTACTGCAGATTTAAATCTCTTCAGTATTCTAAATACTTTTTTGACAGATGGTGATCAGCAAGCTGCAGGGACATGAGGAAGACAGTGCACATGAAGAATGAATGATGGTCCTTTGCTATGTATTGCAAAGCTTTCTCAAATGCAAAAAAGCAGTTTAAGCTCAGCTCTGGTGTATTTTGATGACCTCTCTCTTAGCCACAGGTTGAAAGCCCCACAGAGCAGGGATTAAAGGGGTCATATGCTCCATTAAGACTGTTATTTTAACACAAAATGGCATCTCCATTCCTGAACATAGAAGCAACAGGCAACTTCTATAAGACATGCATAACATTAGAATGGCTTTCACGAAAAATACCTTCAGACAAAGTCACACATATTTTGAAAGGCATTTGCTTTAAAAGGGCTAATTTATTCTCTAACTCAAGCTGTAACTCTGATGTTAAGCTCTAACTCAGGTAACTGAGGCATACTGTGAGTTGGTTTGATTTTCAAGTAGTGACATGTTGACAGATGTGGAAAAAAAGTAAATGTCAACAAGTCCATCTAATTTTTTTTTTAGTTTCTTAGTTTTAAAAGACTAAGAATTGCTTGGCATCTTAATGTATTGTTTCCAGGCTCACCAGATAAAGCCAGAGACAGTTCATGACATCCAAGGCTCCTGTCCCCAGTTCTGTTGAATTGGTGGGAAAGTGCAGACTGACACTTCAAGAACCAGAAAAACCCCAGAAGTGACTCAAAGAATGAAACTGTGTTCTCTTGACCTGCCTATTTGTGTACATGCAAAGTGAAGATTGTTCAGTCTCATAGATAATGTAGATTGCTTTTTTTTTTTTCCACATGAATTCTCCATGGTAACTTTTTGCTAATGCTATGTACAGATATTTGGGGTGAGGCTTTTGGCTCAGTACATGGAGCCAGGAGAGGCACACAAGTCCACTCGCTGCTGAAGCTGCAGTATCCCAAGATCTGTTAAAAGGAGCTGGAGGAGCTTTCACAGTGATGTATTTCAGTCTTATGTCTAGGTGACCACAGGCAATGGCATGATGCAATATTCAGTCTCCTCTTCCCATTCCATCCTTTCTGCTTTGTCTAAGAGCATCTCACTGTTGACAGGTCAGTTCATTATTGACATATTGTGTGATACTTTAGGACTCATATTCTCCATTTAGTTCTCAAGACACAGTAGGACAGACACTGCTGTCTTAAGTGGCTTGGGCCTTATTTATGCTCCTTGGTACCCTGTTCTGTCAGTAACATGACAGCTTGACCCAAAACCTGTTGAACTGGTCTGCAAAGTCACTGAATCTTAACCATGGTTAAAATCTTTAATGGTGTTTTATAAATAAGTATAGATGGCTATGTATTTGAATAGTTAGGAAATCTTTATTACTGAGTCAGGCTAGAGAAATTAAAGCTGAATGGAAAGGGAAGAGTCTGTGCTGTAAATCAGGTAATAATTTTGGCCATTGGTGGTTTTAGTTTTTGGAAATAAACAAAAGAAGACTTTTAGTGCACTTGACTGTCTTTAAGGTTTTGTATTCTTCACATTCTGACCAGATTAAAGGAAGAAAAGGCATTTGTTGAGGAATTTTAGTATAGGTTTCCCCTACCAAACAGTAAATTTTACTCAGTGGAAGAATTGCAGAGATTATCATTTTCCTGGTTTTATCGCAGGACTTGGCAGGGCTCATTGACAGAGCCTTAAACTACATCCAGAGGGGGAAAGGGGAAAAACTAGGCTCACTGGAGACAAGCCTGGGACATCTGTGGGATGGTGTGCCAGCTCCACTGCTATCTCAGGGGTTGTAGATAACAGTGGGCCATATGATAGGGAAAATGCAAGGACTATCGATGAGCCAGGACTCACGGTAGAGCCTGAGAATGATCAAGTTAGGGACTAGAGCCTTCCCATGCAAAAAGGTTCACCAACTAAAATGCATCTATGCCAATGCATGTAGCATGGACAATAAGCAGGAAGAGCTTGAAGCTGTCAGCCAGCAGGAAAATTATGATGTAATTACCCTTATGGAAACATGGTGGGATGAATCCCGTAACTGGAGCACTGTGTTGGATGGCTATAGGCTCTTCAGAAAGGATAGGCACAGAAGGAGAGGTGGTGGTGTGGCCCTGTATGTTAGGGATGGTCTCAGCTGCCTTGAGTACAATGCTAAGTCTGCCATTGCTGAAATGATCACTAGCTTTCAATTATAGGGTTTCAATCATATGAAAATTGCAATGAGATCTGCCCTGGGGAAAAGAGCATATAGCTTTTTGAAATATTTTGGTGCTGACAGTTCTGATCCTGTTTATATGGTGGAGCATCTTTCTTTGAGAAGCACCTCACCAGAGTGGCTTCATACTTGGCATCAGGATATTAGGTATCTCACATCCATTCTCTGGATTGACTCTTGATGCCTAATTACCAGCACTATTTCAAAACTCTGTGTTTCATGCAGGTCATCTAAGGATGCTGATGCATGAGGACTTTGAGTATACATAACACAAACACTATCACAAGATGCTTTTCGTAGCTCCAGAGACTCAGTCATGGCTTCAGACAAAAGGAATCCATCTCATCTGTATCAAATCTTTTACTATCCTATGGTCTCAATCTGTTTTAACACCTTTTTTTTTTTTTTTATGCTGAGATCTTGGAAGCAGGAAAAAAAGCAGAAGGTATCTCTTAATGGACATGCTTAAATTAATGGATACCTGATTTTTACTGTCTTTCAACTTGCAGGTCTTCTAAAGCCTGGCTGTGAAACTGACTATATTTTCTCTAGTTCCCTGAAGTGATGTCCCCAGTTTCCAAGTTCTTCCATGAAATTAAAATAAACACTTGGGAATAACATCAGTACCAAAGTCATAACTGGGTTTGGTTCAAAGTAGTTCATGCCAGCTGCAGATTATGCTGCAAAATCTGCTTTCACTAGTCAAATCTGAAATAAATTTGACACCTCTGAGAGGTTTCTCCAGCATAGTTTCCCACTGGTCTTAATGTGGCCTATCTGTTACACAGAAAGCAACAGAAGCAAAATTCGGTTAGACTGGATTAGGCTGCCAAATAGGTTTATGACCGTTCAGTTCCTGTAGTGAAGAGCTTTT
>JANIJG010017252.1:1107-26149 GCA_024611175.1 Megaceryle torquata
AAAAAAAGTACACTGTGGCAAAACCCATCTGATGCACCATGCATTTTGCCAGAAACAGAGAAGCAGAAGAGTTGGAGCCCAAAGCCGCTTGCTCTCAATCAGCAAATGCCGCTCCAGCATCAAGCACCACGTCACGGCCCCTCTCCCTCCGCAAACATTTTGCACTTTTACATTTCTAAAGCAGACGATTTTAAAACAGGAGATAAAAGATCACTGTTGACCTGCAGTGCTTGAGCAAGAGTATTCCCTAACTTATTTATATGCCAAATGTCACTTGTGTTTACTTAAGAATTTCTTCTCATATCTCGAAGTCACAGCGCTCCCCAAAGATGCACTTGCCATAGGGTAAACAAGCAGGGAGGAGGGCAGCGTCCTTGGCTCCTGCCTCCCAAAACCAGAGGCTCCTTCACGTGCGTCACCTTCCCAAGCACATGCTGACATTTCTATGTGTATCAAGCTGATGGATGCACAGGATGAGGTGATGGGTGATGTAAACACCTCATGACACTGATGCACACCAATGCTTGTGAAACGGCTCCCCATGTGCTACATGGGTTGTGCTTCCTGCCCAAAGTCCAACCCCTCTTCCCCAACATGGTTTGAAGTTGGAATAAAGGGTAACTTGAGGCTGGACAACTTTACCATGCAAACTGATGGCTAGACACACGCCAGACCATGGGTAATGAAGGCAACTTTCCATTTGATACTGGTTTTCATTTGGTTTATCTGAAAATAAGGTCTCCCCTTCTCCCAGGAGAAGTTATTGCAGCCTTTCAGTACTTAAAGGGGCCTAGAAGAAAGATAAGAACAGACTTTTTAACAGAGCCTGTTGTGATAGGACAAGGGATGATGGTTTTAAACTAAAGAAGGGAGATTTAGACTGGAGAGAAGGAAGACATGTTTTCCAGTGAGGGTGGCCCAAGCTGCCCTATCCCTGGCACCACTGCAGGTGAGGTTGTCCAGGGCTCTGAGCACCCTGCTCTGGTTGCAGATGTCCCTGCTCCTTGCAGGGGGGTTGGACTGGATGACCTTCAAAGGTCCATTCCCACACAAATCATTCTATAACTCTATGGAAATAGTTAATCCATCAAATAAAGAACAAACCAACAAACAAAAGAAATAAGGTGGGTTTTTTGTTCTTCCATTACAAATGCATCCTTCAGGGCTGATCCTGCTTTTCAACATACTGACCACACAGGAAAGCCTTAGGACAAGTGAAAGCACTCATCCCATGACCAAAAACAGCCAAATGATGGGGTCAAATCACCCAGGTGCATACATTCCCCATGAATATAGTGCCACACCATTATCTCAAAGACCTGGGGCAGTCAAGGTGAGGGGCTGAGGGTGCAAGGGGTGCCCAGCTGGCAGGAGTGCCACACAGGATTGCAGGTGCATCACTACAGGACATTGATTTCTCCTGCTTTGGTAACTTCCAACGTCCTTTAAAAATGTGATCATGAAATGTCATTTCTTTTCTATTTATCTTGGCGGTACAAAAACTGCCTAACTATTGGCTATACGTGAGCTCTTTTATAATATTTTTCCAATCACAAACACCATCGCATTGTTCCCTGGGGATCCCGGTGATGGATCTATCTATCTATCTACTTACGCGTTCATGAATCAAATCATCGGAGTGGAGAAAGTTTGTATAATCTATAGCTTTCATAAGATTTCACCGAACTTATACTTCACGAGGGATTTCCAGGAGTGTGACGTTATCTGCACCCCTCTCAGGTTCACACCAAACACCTCCTCTTTTCCCATGCAATTTATGATGCTGTCAAAAATGCTCAGCTCACCCCAAAAACAATGCTTAAAATCCACGTCCAGCTCCCAGCCTTCAAAGTGAGTTTCCAGGAGCAAGGATGTTTTAATGGGCAGCTGAATCAGAAACTAATCATCCAAACTGCCCTCATGTAAACACGCACTGGAAATTTTATTACCGAGATATTTGGTGTTTTCCTGATAGAGAATAAAAGACAAATAATCGAACTTATTGGAAAATATTTACATAGGGCCACACAGTGCAAAGCTTAGGAAAGCTGAGCAGTATTTACTCAGAGGAATAGCCCTGGTGCAGGCAGAGGAGTGGATACTGCTCGGCTGTCCGGGGAATTGGAGGGAGTTTGTCTGAGTCAGACATGCAGGCAATGGCCCCACACTGGGGCATCATAATGCTTTAATTAATTAATGTCTGTAAACTGTTTGGCGATCTTGGGATGAAAGGAGTTCTGGAAATGCCAGGTATTATTGAAAATTAATTACTCCAGCCTTCCCCCCAAATCTTGCTAAACATATTTCATTTTTTAATCTATCCTGCTGCTTTAATAAAGCTCATTGCAGAATTATTTTCTGCTAAATATTAAAGGGAAAAAAAAAATGAGGGAACCATTTAAACAGGAGATTGAGTTGCAGCAGAAGAGACTGTAAAAAAGCCACATTGTAGGGGATGAAGGTCCCTGCATGTGGGGCAGATGTGCTGCTCAAGGGGCGCAGTCTGCATTTTCCCCCATGGCCAAGCCAAGATCATTCACATGGCACTGGAGGACCACATGGAGACAAACCCATGGGAGATGTAAGGTAAGTTTGGGGGATCCAAGGACAATATGAACCGTTCCAGCTGCCACCACGTATGCATGTCGTCAAATCAATCACTCTAAATGCTATTCATCATTCAAAGGGAGACAGAACGTGTATATTATTTATACAAGTCTGAAATAATTTTGCGTTACTTACTGAAGAGTCACCTTCTGCATCATCGCGAAGCAAAAGGGAGGTCCTGGAAGAGACTCCATCTACCAGTTCTACCACTCCGGGTAGGTCCAAATGTGTGGTCAAAACAATAAACTACAATAAATAAAATAGTAATTTTTTGAGTTGCAGATTCATGCACATGCATTTTAATTTATGCAATGAACAAACAAATGATTGTGTTGTTGCTTATTTATAAGAGCCAGCCCTGTGGTCTCTCTGGAGTCGTGGTAGAGTTGGAAGATCTTTCAGATCTCCTTAGGCCAAGTCAACCCTTCTGAGAGCAGCCAAAGACCAAGGCTAACATGTGTCTCTTAGGAGGTTCAGGGGAGAAATGTAAGGAAAATGTCCCAATAAATTTTCATAACCCTAAAGTGACCCTATTATGTATTATACAGAGTTGTAGCCATTGCAGTCACCTATCTTCTCTTGGACTATCCCACCCCATTTCTTTGCTTGCAGCCATTTGGGTTTGCTGAGATAAGGAAGCAGTGTTGTTAGTAGGTCCTCATGATCACTCCTGCAGAAGCACCCAGCAGCTCTGACATCTCTCCCTCCTCGTCCTCCTTCTCTTCCTCCCTTCTGCAGAAGTGAGCTGTCTCCCCAGAATACCTCCCCAGTCATGGCTGAATAGAGTTGGAATCTTCTGTTGCACTTTTGCAACTCCCTCCCCAAAATTCTGAAAGATGTGAAGTTCTTGCTTACCATCCCGAGACAAAACCATGGTGGAGGTCTCACCTTTTGTCAATTTTCAACCAAAAAATGTGCGTTTCACCAAATCTTCCTCTGGATACTTCTGAAAGTGAACAGCAGATGGGGCTACAGAAATCATCACATTAAAAAAAAATATATATATATGAAAAACAGCCTTTTACATTCTGAGCAGCAATTTATTCTACACCATTTCAAAATATAAATAGGATTCTCCTTTTCTGTTTTAAGACATCAATGAATCTGTCGCATAATGGGCTTTTGTAAACCGATTATCCTTGATAATCTCATTAGCTGAAATTATTTTACTTTTCTAACATGGTAGATTTTTAAATACCTTTTATTTCATATCCCTCTGGGCACGTTGCAGCGAAATTTACTATTAAGCAAAATAATTATCTATCTCAAACCTTAATGCTAAAAGGTAAAAAAAAAAAATAAAATAATTAGAATCTAAGGGCAGATATTTGAACAAAGAAAGTACAAGAAAGGCCACATCTGAAAAGAAAATAGGGAAATATCCACAAGCAGACAAATCTCTTCTCCCCATTGAAAAATAAATCATACTTGTTTTCCTAGGAATATTAGAAATAAATACCAGTTGATGCTCACTCTTGAGGTTGGGTTTGCCACCTCCCATGGTGGAGTGGAGCACTAGCAGCACGGTGGCTTCATGCTTGGGAGGGATGATGCTCATTTAACTCCCACTGGCTGGGAGCTACATTGCCTGCTTCCAACACATACCTGAGCAATTAAGAAATGAGACTCGTTTCAAAACAAGCTTAAATCTGTTTTGTTTTTTGGTGGGGTTTTTTTTGTTTGTTTGTTTTTTGGGGTTTTTTTTTGTGTGTGTGTGTAAGTTTGCAGCTGTAATGGGATTACGGTGTCGGCAGAGGGAGGGAAGTTTGCAGCTGTACTGGTTCAGGGGGTAGGAAGCAGCTGTTAAAATAGAGGACTAATGGTGATTAATTCTTATTATGTGTTTGAAGATCGCACAATGAGTTCAGGACCCAAACCCTCCCGCAGGGAATAAACTGAAGGAGGAGGATTTAAAAAGAGGGAAAATAGAAGGGGAATTTTAATGTACATTTGGCCTAAATGGCCTGGTCTTAAATCACTTTATTAATATTTAAGTATAATTTAAATCAATATTATTAAGACAAAAAACATGTAGCTCAAGAAATCTGTAATTCATGCATATTTATGCAGATTGGGAAATCACCTGTGCTCTCCTGAAAATACACACATCAGGACGAGGAAAGGAAACATCCCTTCAGCAGCAAGGGATGCTTGTCCTGCTTCTGCATCCACCACCACAGTGAGGGATGCTGGTCCCTGCATCTGCCACCAAGATGATGCTGGTAATGGCAGTGACAAGGCGCAAGCAGCAGGAAGAGCCCAACCTGGGCTCAACTTGATTTGCAGCCTTCAGGGAACCTGCAGTGTTTCCCAGATTCAGGGCAATTCACATCAGACCCAGGTTATTTGCTGCAATATTGTGGCCAGGTCCTACAGCCAGGATAGGGATGTGTTGGGTGTTCTGGGGCTTCCCCAGAGCACAGCAGGTAGAAGATATGAGATTTCTATTTATATACTACAGCCTGGCCAGGAAAGTGACAATTTAACAGTAAAGTTAAGGTGAGAGAGAAGCAGCCTGGAAAAGCTGGTGGGGGCAGACAAGGTCCCCTGAGCCTCCAGGACATAGTGACCTCGCACACGTTGCAGAGGGGGCCCCAGGAGTACCCAGCCCCTCTACCCTGAGCAGCTTCCCTGAACTCATCCGTTTTGTGTCTTGACAACATGGCTTTCCTGGCTCTCCTGCAGACAAAAAAAAAAGGAGAGAGAGAGAGAAGAAAGAAAAAATAAAGAGGGTGTGAATAGCAGCAACAGGGCAAACTCCAAGATCTGGAGTTTGTTTTTCATCTGTGCCTTTAATGAGGATTAATCGAATACTGTACGTGCAGAAAGATTTCACTGAATGATTAGAGGGGAGAAATGGGTGGGAAAATGAACAAAAAGCTAAACTGTTCAATGTGAACTTTTTGAGCTTAAACTTTGAATTCATAGAAATCTTTTAAAATCTTTTCAAAGAGATCACAAAAAGATTTATTTTGGGACCAAACAGAACTTCCTTTACCAAAATAACTCCACCTATGATTTTTCCTGTCTCCACATTTTTAAGATGTTTTGTTTTGCAAAGATGAAAGAATTTACAACAATAACTTATGACTGTGCACCAAGTGTACCAAGAAATCCTGTCTCTCACATGGTTGTAGCTGATACCCATTCCCAACAGGGCTGGTTAGTAAATTAAAACATTCCTTCTAGCAGCAACTGATAACTTCGAGCTGATGTAGGTCAAAGACATCTGCAGTAAATTATACCCCCCCACCACAGGAGGAAGGGGCACACTTGGGACATGAAGATCGTGTGGATTCCATCCTGAAGACCAGAATACACATTTTTACTCATAGCTGCTGCAAAACCAAATACCTCACTTTGGTTATTTTGCACCCAAGTATCAATGGGTCAGTGATAAAGGCTTGGGTGGATTTATCGACTGACAGCCACATGGAGGGGAGTGGGGTAGGACGTGTTTTAAGTGCTGGGTGCTCAACCACAGGGCCCTACATGGAGCTCAGATGACCAGGAAAAAAAAACGTGCTGGCCTGCAAATATCTGTGATTTGGTTTTCTGGCTTTGTGGGAGGCTTCAGTTTCAGCAGTGTGTCCATGTTATAATTAATAAGCAATTTCTGTTTGAATGGCGTGTTTTGTCTTCATTTGAGCACGTTCTCTGCAAAGACAAAGATCAAGACAAACCTACTCAGAACACAACGAAGATAAAAGGGAATCATAAAAAGAGACAGACAGAGGAAAAGAAAGAACAAGGAAAAAGAGAAGACAAAGAACAGGGAGACACCAAAGAGGACACAGAACAAAGATAGGCAAAATGAAAAGACAAAGAAAAGAAGAGACAAAGAACAGAGACGATAGAGCACCAGAAAATATGCAAGAGAGGCACAAAAGGAAAAAGGGGGGAAAACAGCAACTGAGAACAAAGGGCAGAGAACAGAGCAAGAGCAGAAACACACAGGAAGGGAGAGAAATTGGAGAGAATTCAGCCAAGGCGAGACGTGAAAAACAGCCCAAAATACAAGAGAAAATAAACACAATGAAGAGAGAAAACAGCTAATCAGCTTCGTATTTGCATTAAAAAATAAGTCATGGGAACAGAGGCTCAGCAACAGAAATGTTGTCAAGTTGAATGTCAAGATTTCTGGTGTCCTCTAAATTCAGTTGACTGTCAGTACATCTGAAGCTTATGGGTTGGGTGATGCTGCTGTACTGCCTGTGGGAGCACAGGACTGCTGAGTTGAAGGATTAGTGCTGTTCTGGTGACAGAATGGCTTTAGAGGGAGGTGCTTGGAGGCAAGGGATGCTCAAAAAGCAGCAAAAATCCCTTCATAAAGGTAGGAGATCCATCTCTGTGATGAACCAAGCTGGCCAAGGTACATCCTAACTCTTCCACAACTTCCCTGCAAGAAAAGCATGGCAGAAACACTAATGCACAATGCACCTACAATTTCAAGATATTTCTGTAGCATCTTCTGTCAAAAAAATGACATTAAAAAAACCCCAACACTACAGTCGCAGTTAACAGACACCCAGTTATGGTAGAAGTATCAAGAGTTGTAGGGTTTGAGCTCACCAAGACAGTCTGAGATTTAGATGGAACACCTAGAGAAATCATACAAGATCCAGCAATAGCTGAGGAGATAAATAATTCAGAGATGTTGACAATGGAAAAAAATAAAAATAAATAAATAATAATAATAAAAAACCCCTCCTCATGTGTACAGAGTTTCATGAAGAAACTGAAGACTCAGTTTCATGCATATTGCAAAAGAGACATAAGCAGCTGCAGGATGCTGAGGTCTCCCTGTTGCCAGATACAGCAGGAGGACAGCAAAATGATGTAGCCAAGCCAGGGCAGGGAAATATTACAGTAAGAGGTTGGTTGTTTTCTCTTTGTTTCATGCTTAAAGTTTCTTACCACATTCCTTGTCTTGTCCTTCAGCTTTACAGCACTCCTTACCTCCTCAATGGCCCACCACATTTCAAGGCAGAGTTCATGGACTGAGGTGGAAGCTTCGTTTTCCAGATCTGAGACAAAGAACTCCTGTTTTGTAAAATAGCCTTTGAAGAACCTTAAAAGGTGCAAGGTCCACTTTATTCGCATAAGGTTAGATCTCCTAAGTGATCCCTGGATTCGGCTTTAGAGACGTTTTAAAGTGGTAGGCAAATTAATGTATCTGTAACAGCAAAATACTGTATCACTTTGAAGTTTCCTATAGACCAAGGAAAGTTCTGGCAATTGCAGAATCATGCCACAAAATCTTCTTGAGATACAACAGCTTTCCAAAACCTAACTTTTAAAGTATTTGTGTATTTTCTTATTGAAACACTACCCTTACTCCTTATACAGGATGATGAAGGACTCAACCAGCACAGATTTTATGCATTTGTCCTTGGTGCACCATGTTTTCTTCTATTTTAATCCATTAACATTTGTATCTCATTTAATGTCACTAATACACAGAGCCATACGATTCTTCATTCGGCATTCTGTTGGCTGTCAGTACGGGACAACTGGTGTGCAGTGGGTTGAACATGCTTCCCATGCTGCTCGTTGGTTATATTTTATTTACCAGTATTTCTATAATGTGCATTTTTATTTTCTTTTCTCCTTTTGAGATTTCCTCATTTCTTTCAGAGCACTTTCACCTTATTTCCGGGCTGCTTCTCCCCAAGGGGCAAAGTGGAGGTTCAGAAACTTCATATGAACTTCCTGAAAAAGAAACAGATCACCTATTAAAAAAGCCAAGTGGAATGTGCTGTGAATATAGTTTAATATGTCCCAAAGAAAGAGCTGGCTCTAATCACAACATAAGATTTAAAATTCATTGTTGTGCTTGGTTTATTGATTTAATAATGTATTTATTATTTATGATTTCTATGGCAGATGGAATCCTATTTCCATTATTTGATCCAGGTTAATCAGAGGATAATGTGCTTCTTTTCTCCTTGTGCCTAAAAACTCTTCTGGTGCTCGAGAAGCAGACAGTTCTCCAGAACCCCAAGTTGAATCTTTTTGTGTCATGCAATTATGGCTATTTCCTTACACAATTCTAATCCATTTAAAATTTAAGGATAATATTTGAACTAAAATAATTGCACACATATTAATTAAATCTAAGGTAGCAAGAGGAGCTCTGACCTCTTTTATGGTGTCACTGCTTTTAAAATGCTTGTAACTGGCCTTTGGGATGTGCCACTTCTCCTTTCCCCCAGGTACCTCAACCTTCACTGGTAGCTCTGCTACAGCTCACCTGATGTGCTCCTACTGATTTTACAATCCCATCACTCAAGGCCAAGATTTGGGGAAGACCAAGCACCTGCCAAAAATGTTGTAGACAATATTTACAAAGTGTGTAGACACCCCTGCAGAAATGCACTTTCCCCCCATGTTCTGAGGAACATTTTGGTTTGTTTACCTTCAGAATATGTTCTTGACATGATTTAACTTACAGATCATGAACTTCACATATTTATTATTCCCGTATCCCAACATCAAACTTCTGCTGCTGAATCATTAGTTTCCTCAGAGAACAGCAAATACAACCAGCAACAGGCTTTTCAAATCAAGTCGGAATACACAAGGCGAAGGAAAGAGAAATTAGACCAATGAGATTTTCATACCAACTGAATTAATCCTACCCTAGAATGATTTCCAATCTTGCTGGTATTTGATAGAGAACCTTGCAAGATCTGGTTTGAAGTTTATCTTTAAGCTTTTCTTTAAAAGGGCACTCTACCCTCTGAGCCCTCATTGCCAAAGTGCAAGCTCGGGGTGCCCGAAGGCACAGACGTACCCAAGCTCCCGAGTTCTCAGCCTGTAGCCCTCTGGAGACAGGCTGTTGGATGTGTAAAGCTCCTCTCCTCACCTCCATGAGGAGGGCTGCACCTCTCTGCCTCCTAGCCCTTATTAAAACACCGAGTATAACAAAGCAGCTTTCACACCTTGTTCTGGTTAGAGGAGTTCTTCACTTGCTTGAACATCTATGAAAGTAAAATAAAAAAAAGATACACTTTCAGTTCAATCTCCCAGATGCACTAGTGGTCCTATGAGTGAAGGTATAGCATGCACTGAACTGGTTAGCATCTTTCTCGTGACCATATTCTCATAGAATCACAGAATAGCAGGTTGGAAGAGACCTCAAGGATCATCTGGTTCAACCTTTCATGTCCAAGGAACAAGACAGCACAGTACCATGTCCGGCTGAATCTTAAAAGGGTCCAGTGTAGGGGAAAATTGCTCATGCAGCTCACCCCTAGAGCTTGCTGGTAGCGTGGCTGGCTGTGGGATGGGGAGATACACACATTCAAAGCTGGACTTTAGAAAAATAGGAAAAACACACACACAAAAAAACCCACACACCAAAAAAAAAAAACCAAAAACAAAAACAACCCCCCCCAAAAAACCACACACACAAAAAAAACCCCAACCAAAACAAAGCAAATAAATAAACCACCACAAAAACCAACAACAAAAAAAACCAACCCAAACAGTCTTGAATGCTGATAAAGAAGCTGGAGTAAATGAAATATATCTGTGTGCCACAGTCTGGGAATATTTCTACAGAGACAAGAACAGAGAAAGCTCTTGGACTTTCCAGAGAAAGTAAATTGTCTCATCAGGATGTTTTAAGTCAAGTTTCACTCCTTGCTCTCTAGGATTTCCAAAGGTAGGACTGAGGATGCTCCTCCAAAACCTCTTTGGACGCTATTCCCTTTAAGGCACTTGAGGACACCATCTCTACCCTTGCCACAGTCCTGCAACCAAAACTCCTCCATCTCTTCTCAGGAAAGAAGATGACACTGCTTCTACAATACTGCCTTTCTGCAGCAACATACAGCAGGCAATGAAACCATGGAAGAATCCCACACCACTGATATTCAAGGAAGAAAATTACCTAAATTAATAAAATTTGTGCTTTGTTTTGCTTTATTTTTCTGTGGGGAAAAAAAACAAACCAAACCAAACCAAACAAACAAAAACAAAAAACCAATTAAAACAAAACACAAACAAACAAAACCAATAAAAACAAAAACCAAACAAACAAAACCGCACAAAACCAAACACACAAAACAAAACAAAAAACAAACAAAAAACAAACAAAAAAAACCCAAAAAAAACCAACAACAACAAAAAAAATCAACAAGAACACCATGGGGAAATCTGCCCTTCTGCCTATGCAAAGTTAGGAAGAGCAAGGAGAATGGACTGAGAAGCAGAGGTGTAATTTAAATGCTATTACATCCAAGTTCAGTCCCCTCTCAAAAATGTGTCCCTCCATGACATTGAGCTCAGGCATGGTCCCAAACCACAGCTGTAAAAGCATCACTCATTTTAAAGGTCCAGTTGTGCTGCGGGACAAAGATACATCCTTTACCAGCCCATCCTCTCTTTTCTGCTCTACACTATCTGAGTTTTATAGTTTGAAAATGAGGGGCATCTTACCCAATTAGGTACTCCACAGCCTAATCAGCTTCTTTCTCTACCAGGAAAATATTATGTGTTTCGACCCAGCTGTTCCCTTGTGTTGCTGTGTTGTCAGTCATATTCTGCTGGAGAGGAAAGCAGTGGTGAGCTGAGGACATTCCTGCACATCTGTTAGCTGAAAGACACGAATAGTAAAATATTTTAGAGCAATTTCCAGAAACAATAAGAATTAGCTGCTCGTCTGATACTAACAACGTGCACCTTTTCCTCTTCTTTAGCATATCTGTCAAATAATGTAATTATTAAGGACCAACAATGTGGGGTTTTATGTGAAACAGTGCTGACTACACTGGAGTATTGCATTTTTAATTATTATGATGTTAAATGGCTTTAATTGCTGACACTCTCCTGATTCACAGAGCATTTTTATAACATTTATTAAAAAAAGGCCAAAGTTTATTTTACAATCTGCAATAAAGCTGAACACAAAAACCAGCAATTGGCTCAATGATCCCAACACATTAGTTTTATACACAGACTGCATATTATTCTTGCTCTATAAGTGATGTGAAAAGCAAAATTGAAGTCCTGTACAAAATTTGATCATCTTACTTAATAACAACAGATGCTCAGAGTGGTGGCATTTTGAAAAGAGCTCTGTATGCTACTGGTTATTAAATGGCAGGACATTTGGCATCCTCTAGCATTATACCATTTGAAAACCATAGAGTCACATAAATAGCCGATGAGAGCTAGGGAAAAAAAAAAAAATCTTAGCTCCTGTCTGCATAACAAAACTCACTTCATTTAAAATATTTAAAATGGCTAGGCTGCCTTTCAAAAGAAAAGTCAGGAAAACTTATTGAAAGAGGAGCTTCCCTTTCATCTGGAAAACACAGGAAAGCAAATATGTTTGGGGGAAGAAAGAGAAGCAATGGTTCAACGGCATGACTGATCAGCCTTAACCGAGAATGCTAATGGCTTCTGCTGCTTTGTGTCAAAAGCTCAGCGCAGTTTGGAAGAGGCTCTGGCGCAAAATTTCCTCCTTGATTTTAAAATGAAAATATTGGCAATATGTAGCCAAATTAACATGAATGCAGGACGCACCAACAACACATGGGGATCAATTTAATGGTGTAATTCCTATTCAATAAAGAGGAATCAATACAGACAGTGACTTACTTTCCTCACAGTATAAATTATACTCAGAGAAAATCTACTGCCTTCATGGTTATACCATTGCTATCTGGCTAGATTCATATATACTATATAAAGTTCTAATCAAGTTGATGGGCACTTCCAATGTAGCTTTCTTAGTTTTATTTGAGCTTAACAGCCACTATGTTGTACATTTATCAAGGTGGAAGCCACCAGGATCTATTTGCCCAACGTGTTTTACCTAGAACAACTCATTCCACACACTGTTCCAAGGAAGACCAGCAGAGCTGCAAGTAAATACCTCCATCAGGCATTAATACCTTTAAAAAAAACCCCAAAATAATTAAAAATTAAATAACTTAAAAAAAAAAAACAAACCAAACAAAAAACCAACTATATAATGATTTTGCCTGAGAACTGAAGAAAGGATTCACTGCACTATAAGGGGAGTGGATGTGCACATGCCTTTTATGTCTACTTAATAAAATCTTGAAGATTGGGTTATAATGGAGGTGCTTATACATCCTTAACTATGGCGTGGCAAATGGTGCTGCTATCATTACGAGTGCATTGTTGTTTGTTTTATGCTAATCTTCCTTCAGCGTGACAGACTGTCACCTGCATGGGGGGTAACTTTCAGCACTATATTAGCCCATATGGCACAAGCTAAATTGTATCTAAGCTATGGGCTAATTACGGATGAGTTAATAAAACCAAGCAATGTCAGTCTGGCCACTTCTTCTGGTCCTCTGCCGACCCCCCCAAGTGAGTTATTGCCTGCACTGTTCTCTTAAACTATTTTCATTTTTGTTCTCAACAATTGCTGCCAAGCTTTAGGTTTAAGACACTTTAATCGTTTCCCTTTCTCAGTCCTGTGCAAGATCAGATCAAAACCATCTCGCTCCACTTTTTCCGTGTGATAACTTTCCCTTGTTAATTAAGTGGTGGTGCAACATACCGAATACTAAATGCACCGTGTTAAGTTTCCTGGAAACCTGTTTGCACAGCTGTGAAATAACAAATAGATTTTCATATTTCCAGTGAATAAAAAGTATGGATCATCTTCCTTAAGTACAGGATCAAAAAGATGAACATTTATTCTATTAAATGCACATCCAGGTAACAGAAAACCATAGGAAAGATAGTAAAGAGTCTTTACAAATGTTTTAAGGTCAAGCATATTCTTAAGTGCTTTTTTGGATCAAGGCCCAGCTTCTTTCCCTTCTTCAGAAAGAAGGAAGGGAGGGAGGGAGAGGGAGAGGGTACCTCGCAAGTGTTAATGTTCCCACATCACTCCTCCTTCTCGGCTTTGTCCCCACTTGTGCCTCTCAGTTGTCAGCCTGGCAGCTGTGAGTGTGCTCATTCCTCTGTGCACTTTGCTTTTCCAAGTGCACAATGCAGCGCAGGGATCACCAGTAAAGCACAATGTCACAGTGAGGGGGGTTAAACTTTGGATTGACTAGAAATAGTTAGAAACTGTAGGAAAATCTTGTCAGTGATTGAGAAAGGAAAACAAAAAGGTTAATCAAAAGCAAACAGGGCTTCGGTGATAGGAAGAGAACAAGAGAGAAAAATGTAAGAGGAAATGCCCATCACTTCTTTGCCTCCACTTGTGTAGCGATCCTTCCCTGACCTACAGCCCAAAAGAGCATCTCAGGAACAAGCAGATACCAAGCCCACCTGTGAAAGGCAGAATTACTCAAAGACTACTCAAGTTTTAATTAAACAAAACTCCAATAAGTAATTTCAACCAAAACATGATGGTAGGGGATATATTCCTTAAACCTGGCAATAAAGTGCTTCCCCACATGTAGCAACGTACAGAGACCCAGCAGCAGCAGTCACAACTCAGGATATGAGACATCTCTAGGTACCTGTCAGCTCATTGCATTGGCCACCTTCAACCTGAGAGTCCACTGCTTAGTACTGGCTCAATGTGTCTGTTTGCTCAGCCAATTCCAAGGCAGCCTCCTCTAGTCTACAGGTCTTTCTGGATTTTGTATTCTGCATTCAGTCCATCTGAGATAGCAATGGAGTATGACAGTGAAAAGGATCAAGCATAAAACTTCTGAAGGCCAGAAACTGAGAAGTGTGAATTCAGAGGTGGTAGCAGATATTCAGCACTTCCAGGTTTTGCCCCAAGCTCTCTCCAGAGGGATCTTAATATCTCCCTGTAAGCAAAGGTCTGAGTTATGTCAGTATGCTACAGATATTTAATAAAAACTTGCATTAAAAAAATAATAAAAAAAAGAAAAGGCTCGACTTCTGGGAGTCAGCAACATCCTTCCAGTCCAAGCATTCTCATCGCTAGATAATGCTGTGCAGCTCTAAAAGGAAATACCATAAAGTTGCTGTGCGTCGGAGCTATTACTTCCACATTACAACTTCATACCACTTTCAATACAAGTATGCAAGAAATAAGTAGATTTCGTGTTCTTTATTTCCTGTAAGGAACAATGCCATGTTTCACACAATGTCTTGCTAAATAAAAAGTCACTGGGCAAACTGCTTTTAAACCCATCATATGTAATGAAATGTTTTCTCTGGAACTGGAATTGTTTTTCCAGTTCCAAGTTTCACTCCTTCCTTGGTTTTTTTTCTTCTTTCCCTTCTTATTTTCTTCCCTCAGTTTACAGACAGTCTGCTAATCTACTCAGACCCACAGTACTGAAAACTCTCTTCTCACTCAGTGAGTCACCCCTGGAAATGTATTATTGCCTTAAAAGTCAAGTTCAGACCTAATCACCACTTTGATAGTACAAGGAGACAAAGGCAATATCATTGTTATTCAAGTTACTTAGTCCTTTACTCAAGAAAAATTCTTCCCCAGACTATTCCCTCACATGAGTGAACCCATTGGTTTGAAACTGAGATTAAGTTTTCCCCCTTAAAGATTAACTTAATTAAATTAAATTCTATTTCAATTCAAAGAAATTCAACAATTCTGGGAAATCTTATGGTCCACATTACACAGATCACCTTAAATGATTACAACAGCCCTTTCTGCCCTGATGGATCTTGATGAGTCTATGATTCTGTGAAATTACTTAATAGATTAATTAAGTCAGAATGGTAAAGCCTAATACAACCTTCAAAACGGAAGCGGTGTCTCTTACCTTGTTTTCTCTATACACCAAGGAATTTTATTTCTTTGTACTACTGCAAAAAGACTGATGCAGGAGTTACTGGACTGTGCTTCTCTTTCAAATACTGGGACCTCTAAAGAGATTCTAGAGAGGGTTGTTCAGGTCTTTAAGATTGTAACATGCATTCTGTCTCTTCTTGGGTGATCGAGGTCACTTGTTAGCAGAAAATCTCCCAAGTAGCTCTTTTCAGCAGTTCAGGGACTTCTAGGAAAGGCAAACAGGAGCACCTTCAGTAACTGGAAACCTTGATTTCTAGTATGCAAAACAAAACTTTACTCTGAAGGAGGATGCACACAAGCAAGTATTCTACAGAAGACGTTAGTGTCTTTGTGGCTGATTCAATTTTGTTCCTACATACGGTTTTATTGTAGGAAACTTTGAGAATGACTACCCAGGCTCTGTGACCTATCAGGTTTTGCAGTGCAAAAAATAATGTAGTACAACTTCCCTTACATTCTTTGTTCTTATGAATTACACCTCAGGTTGCTTTCTCCTTGGTAGTCATTCCTCTTCTGTATCACCTTATGTTTGAAGAGATCTAAAGATTAGACCACTTAATGGCACACTGTGTTCACTATACAAATTATTGATCGCCTGGTTTTAGACCATTTCCTCTCACAGTCTCCTGTAGTGAATTGAGAACGGAATGCAGCTGATAATATGTGCCCTTTCCTCAAGTTCAACCACCGAAACACTTGGGTTACAATCTCACAGGATGTTTCTATCATTATCTCACTCCCCCTAACCAGTAAAGCTTGGGTTTTAAGAGGCAGAACAGCACTTGCTGACAGCCTGAGACACTAATTATATTTCTTTTTTTCTATTATAGCTGCATATATGAATACTAGAGTAGAACCTGGATTATACATTTTCTATATTTGTTTCCATATTTCTTTTATCAGAAAATGAAGTCTGAGCCTAGCTGCAAAGTTAGAATGTGTCCATGAACCTTCCAAACCTTGCTATTGTTCAGACTTCTATTTCCAGAAGACTCATCGATACACTAAAATTAAGCTTACACAGCCAAATTCTTCTTTTTCAGGTGTCTTGTAAGAACAGAGGAAAAAGCCTAATAAGCTGTGGTCTGAGAAAATGAAGGTTTGATTCGTATTTGCACAAAGGTTGTCTCATACAGCCCTTGGAGTACAAAAGCTGAGAGAGTGGAAGCAAACCCTGATTGGGAAGAACCTGCATTATGCTACAAACAAGCCTAACGAGGTTAGTTTTGAAAGGGAAAAGGCAGAAACTTTCTGGCATGTGACCACAGGACTCCAGGGACCCCAGGCAACCAGCAGTTCTCTCCCATGCTTCTCCTCACTCTCCAGCAGTCCCATGGGACTCTGTGCATCTGCCCAGCCTTCCCCTTCATCCTCTTTGGGGCTGGTTAGACTTACAGAGCTGATTTTAACAACAGCACAACGCTCGGCGCAGTGCAGCATCTCATACGAAGGCAAGAAACCTCCTTGTGAACAGCCCATATGCATCACCTTCTTTCATACCTCCTCTTTCTTCCTAAGAGCTTGCTCTGAAGTAGGTCAGATCTGATATCTCATCAAGACAAAGTTTTTGTCATTAGCCCCACAGCCACAGGGAAGGGGGAGGCAGTAAATTTGCATTTGAACGACTTTACCAACTGCACTGATGAGTTTAGCTCACCATGGGTGCCTCTTTGGTCACTGGGTCATAGGACTGCCCACCCCATCTTCTCATAGCTGCTCCTCACTACTGGTGCTTGCTGGAAAATGCCAGTAGAATATTTGATTTCTTGGACCCATCTTTCTCTATTCAGGGCTGGTAGCACTGAGCGAAAAGACCCTTTCATCCACCGTTTTCCCTGTATCTCCCACAAACTCAATCAAAACAGATACTCGCCAAAGATCATTGTCCTATCTGACATGTGTTACCATTATGTATTTAAAACACCTAACATAAAATGATCTCAAGGCTTTTTCTTCAGGAAGGTACAGTACCCTCCCTGATAGGGGCTGGAAGGAAGACTCTGTCCCACCAGATAGGAACCATGGGCAGGAGCAGCAGGGAAGAGAGGCTGTGTTGTACCTGTGGCCTGTTGCATACCTATGTAGGTTTGGAGCTGAATGAAAGCACTGACTGGCTCTGTGGCCATGGGATACAGGTGCCACAGCTCCCAGTCCTATGGAGCGCAAAAGAGCAAGTTGATGCTGCTTTACATTGTCTCAAATTATCACCTGGGCAGGGGGGAGAGTGGAGCAGCAGGTGCTACACCTGCCAGCTCTCCCTTCACTGATATAAAGATGCCTTTGGTAAGGAAAGTGATTCAGAGAGCACGCTAGAATCACAGAATCATTTTAGTTGGAAGAGACTTTCAAGTCCAACCCAGTACTGCTAGGTCACCATTAAACCATGTCCCTCAACGACACATCTACATGGCTTTTAAATCACTCCAGGGATGGGGACTGGACTCCACCACTGCCCGGGGCAGCCTGTTCCAGGACTTGATAAACCTTTTTGGGAATAAATTATTCCTAATATCCAATCTAAACCTGCCCTGCTGCAACCTGAGGCCATTTCCTCTTGTCCTATTGCTTGTTCCTTGGGAGAAGAGGCTGACCCACACCTTACTATAACCTCCTTTCAGGGAACTGTGGGGAGTGATAACAACAGGTAAAGAGGAATCAGAGAGGAAATAGCATAATCTTAAAATGGATTGTGCACAACATACAGTTTCCCAGCAGTATGAAGGATCTCTATATTTACATGAGAGAAAGGTTCTCTTTTACAGTGCAAAATTCAATCATTTGATATTCGGCAGCTGGATACTGTAGAAATCATTCTTCATGTATCTCATATTAACTCCTGGTAAGATGATACACCTGAGCTTTTTACAACACTCAGAGTTGAGTATATATAGATTACTCAGCTCGGAAAGGTCACTTGTGCTGTACACAGGAACCTGACCACAGTAATCTGTAAAGAGCAGATATTGTTCTCCTTGTTTGTAAAGACTTTAGGAATGTAAACAGCAGCACTCGGGCTCTTTCTTTGGGATGTATCGAGTTCACGGGCGTTGCGTGGGAAGTTTACAAATGTTAGGATTTCGCAGTTGCTTTTGGCAAGTCTAGTCACAATCTTCAGCAAAATCAAAACACAGCAAAGATCACACTCCACATTTCTAAGACCTGATTTCATTAAAAGCTTTCATTGGGAAGGGAGAGTTTCAAGTTCTTCCCCCCCCCCCGTCTCCCTTTGCATACAGACATAAACATTTACCAGAACCAACCTCAGCATTGATTTTCCTTTAGCCCCTGCACTAGTCTGAAGTCCCAAGGGATGAACAGATGAGGTTAAGGTTAAGAAAGTTATGCACAACAGCTCTTAACCTGATGGCTAGGAAGATAAACAACGTGCTAGTATCACTTAGGTGAACTCGTCTATCAAATTACCTCTCCCTGTTGGCTTTGGTATGGTGTGTTCCCACTTTTAAGTGAATACTTCACTAGTGTATCTTCAAAAGGTTTCTTTGTGAGATTTAAGTCCAACATCCATCATGGAATAAGTACAGTTACTTGAAATTTTGGCCACCTGTTTGGATTAGGTCTCCTGGCATGAGTTATTGTTTGGTTAGATACAGCTGAGACACAGTTGGAAGGGCATCTAAACCATGGTTAGAGACAGAACAAAACAAAAGCACTAAAAATGTGCCTGATGCTGCATTACATCTTCTCCATACTCCTTCCAATGTAAAAATTCAGATGCCAACACCGACTGTCTCTTCTACAAGCTCACTGAAGTCAAAGGCTTAGCAGAGAGTTTTCCCATAGGTCAGATCTTCACCTGGTAGGAATTGTCTCAGCATCAGGGACACCAGTGAAACCACAGCAATTTACTTTCTGGGGAAATAATGTAGTTGGTTGGTCTCACAACAATCACTGACAAGTTCCTGTAGTAGATGGCTGTTCCCAGCACAGGTCTGGACAAACCCCAGTCTAATGGAGGCTTTTTGGCGACATTCAAAATTAAACAAATGTGTCTTGCAAGGACAACTCCTGGAAGTCAATGCAGGATTTATTGTAGCTCTGTACTATGAATTGTGCTGATTTCAGTGGCATTATTTCCATCCTGAAACCACCTATGATGGAAAGATAGCAAATATAGCTATATTTTTTCAATGTAAAACTAAGAAGTATTTGAATATAAAATACTAAGCAAGCTCAGTCTCATTCTCAGACATTTGTTTTCCATTTATATTAAAAAAAAAAAAAAGTAATGCTTTGCTTAGTAATTTCTCTATTTTGCTTAATTATTTGCACCAAATCCAGATCACTTCCTCCCTTAGGTAAAGATTTTTATTTATTAAAGACAAAAGTGCACAAAGAACTCTATTTTCCATTCAGCAATTTGGTCCAATTTTCCTAAGCTGAGAGCACTCACTCAAAGGTTTTACTTGTGTAAAACCAAATTAAAGGATAAATTCAGTATGCATTCCATAAAACCACTCTGCTGCATGGAAGACTCTGGAAAGCTGTGGAAGCCAAAGGTAGCTTTTACTGATTTTGTCCTTGGGAAATAAGTATTCTGAGAAAAAACAAACAAAAAAAACCCAACCCACAAAAAAACACTGAAGGAGGATAAATTTCATAACATTAATGTTGTGAGGGTGTTAGTCATCTTGCAAGGGCTTTATGTCTTCCCCCCCCCCCCTTCCAGTCTGAGTTGGTTTATTTCTTTTTTTTTTTATTTTTCTCTGTGGATATTTCCCTGGCCAGAAAAATAGTTGTTAATAAAAATGAACTTCAGATACTGAATTTCAGCCTCATCAGAAGTTAATAGAGAAACTATTTGCCACTTCAGCCCTACTTTGCTCTCCAAAGTATATCAAGATTAAATATTGGCAACACAAAGTGGATGGAGGCATCAGAGTGCATTTAACCACTGTGCTGGAGGAGACAAATTCTGCTCTTTGAGACACAAGATGAGTTTTTCCTTTTTTTCCCCCATAGCTCCATCCTGCCCATTGCATACAGCCACCACTTCCAGAAGTAGGTGCTAGATTTCTTGTTCTGCTACTGGAAAAATATCCTTTATTGGATGAATCAGCTAGCCAGATTTCTCTCCAAGCTCTAATTCCTGAAGCAAGGAATTTGGGGTAGCAGTCCATCAAGGACTGGGTATTTCCTGATGAGCACTATCAACAGTCAAGAAGCATCAGCATTGCATTGACTCAGCTACATAAACATATTTCTATGTCAATGAAGGTAATAGCTCATTTATCTAATTTTGTCTTCAAGCAATAAATTAAAGAATAGTTACTTTAGACTGTTCTGCTTATCACAGATTTATAGATGTGGCAGCTGAACCTCAAAATTAACAGAGGAAATTTTATTTTCTCAGTCACTGCATGTAGAACTCTTAACTCTATTAGTATCATAGTTAGTAGAGGGGGATTAGAGAAAAGAAAGTTTGTCAATAGAAGAGGAAAATATTTAGAGTGAAAGTCTGATAATCAGAGACAGAAATAGTCTGCGGGCTGATAATTAGGAGTTTACAACAAGGCTTTGTTAGGAAAAGCACTGGATATGGAAGTCATGTAAACACTTAAACATCCTGGACAATGATAATTGGATGATTTATCCATCTGATTTATCCCAGGTAAGGAGAAAATGTGTTTCTCGGTCATTTGCAAGGCCCAACCATGTACACTTTCCTCATCTTTATCCCAGTGCCTCAAATAGGTGGTGGCTGCAGGGAGCACAGGGACAGAGCTGGAAACACAGACCTCTTGTCCTGCCTTCCACAGTGTCAAAGAAAAGCCATAAAACTTTTGCTTTAGTTATGGGACTCATACTGGGGTGTAAAACTACTGTTAGTGAAGTGTTTCCAGTTCTAGAGTCTTCTTTTAATATTTCTAGTGCCATGAGAACTATCAGCATCCAGCCACTCCTCCTATCATCACTGACCTCCTCCTACCATCACTGACACCACTCCCATTCTCCAACCTGAGCCAAAAGCAGAGGCAAGTCCCCATCTCCTGCACAATAAATGCACACACTGCTGCTATTGTGACACAAAAAGAAACTCCAATGGGAGAGAGAAGGTTTGAGAAAAGTCTAGTTAGGGGGAAAGAAACTCACCCAAGCTCTCCTTGCTTTCTTCAGCCAATAGCAAGCATGTGGTTAGAATAAAATGACAACAAAAGAAATAATGTCATGCAACAAAACCACATCTTTAACCTGGCCCAGCTCCTGTGAGAAGCTCTTTTAAAAAGATCCTAGTAATTCCTGATATTTTCATTTACAAATGTGGCCACAGTGCAGAGACTGAAGGAGAAAGAATAATTAAGTTATGCCTGTAAAGCACCCAGCACATAAAGCCATATTCAAAGCAAACAATAGCAATAACTCACAATAAACCTGTAGAAACATCACTTGATAAATTATAGCCAATACCAATTCATACTATGGAAAAACTTCTCTTGGAGCCTGAGAAATAAAATAAAGGATACTCTGCACCACATAGTTCTAGACAAAGTGTCCCCACAGCTGCCAGCACAGCCTCTGGCAGAGCAAACACCAGGTTAAAGGGTTATTTAGGAGGTGCAGAGCCCACACATCACCTCTGGCATCTCAAGCTGAGCAGGTAGTGGGGAGTGGGGACCTTTGTGGTCCAAGGAGGCTCAGTTAGAGAAATGCAAGATGAAAATGAGAGACTTTCCCTTACAACGAGGATCTGCTGAAGACTGAGGTAGCCTGAGATGAGGATGGGATATGCAAAAAGCAGTTTTGACCCAGGCTTTCTCTTTCTCCAGATGTCTACCACATCAGTTTTAAATTAATAAGGGCTGTAGGACTTGGCCCTCCACAAATTAAATGATTAGATGATAGAGTCATTGTTGCCCAGGCACATTTGTAAGAAATAATAATTGCTCTTGAAGAATCATTAAACAGAAGGGCATCAAAATTAGTTACAGAAACAACCGTATTTGGCTTGATCTTTGGCTGTTGTAAATCAGCATAATCTGAATGACGACAAAGAAAATTATGCCAGTTCACAGTACTGAGAATCTGTTCTGTCGCCCTCAAACTCTGCCCAACATCTTGACGTACCGTGTTAGTTTAGTGTTTATTCTCTTGCATTGAAAAGACTAAAACACACACCTTTCATCTGCTCTCGGCAAATTGCATGTGATTTCTCGTTGGCTAGAGCTATCAGCTGTGGCCGGCCACAGAGAGGTTGTCCAGCTGCTTAGGAGCCCATTTAAATATGAATTGAAACAAGAGTGTTTCATGGAAATTTGGCCGCTCCTAGCTCTCACTGGCTTTGTCCGCCTGTAGATTGTTTGTCCCTCCTTTCAGTTCAATAGCTTCTTTCAAATTATAACAAACAAGTATGCTGGGGAATACCACAAAACAGCTCCAAAGATGTAGTGCTCTTTTATATTCCTGGGCATGTCACTTGCTAACAGCCCCAATGCCTGCTCCTTCAAACTGGAACAAGGGTGAGAACTGACAAAAATTCCCTGCTTCTGAGGAAACAAGTGAACAAACCAACCCACCCCCCCGAAACAAAGAACAAAAAATATTTCCTCAATTAGGCAGCTGAAAAAAATGTCCAGAACCTGGCAACCAATTCATGTGTGGGCCTTGCTTTTCTCACTACTCTGGCTCATTTCAAATTATTTCTGTCAAGAATAATGGCCAAGAATTGGTTCTTGATCTTCCATGAAAAAATAAGGTACAAAGCAAATGAGATAAACTGTGCTGTAGGAGTATAAATTAGTGATGATTTCATAGCAGACCTCCTCGCCTTGCATAAGATTAATAATCACATTAGAATAAAGGTCTAAATTGGGCACTAGGACTTCTTTTAAAGCTTGGATTTTCATGGAGACATCTATGTCTTATAAATTTTACTAACAGAAGATTCAATTCTAAACCCAGATGCATTAATTATTGTCAGGTTTGATCAGATTCCACTCTCTGGAAATCAGTAGCACTGCATTGGAATTATTATTATTACTAGTGCTACTATTAGCATTATTATTTTTCTCTCTCTCCACTATGACCCTCTTTGATTTATGGGGGGGTAAATAAAACTGAGGACACAACATTCACTTTCACATGTTTTAAAACCTTAGCTGATATCATAACAGAGCAAATTTTCATACTTTTTTTTACCTTAAATTTCTTTGTTTACTGCTACAGTTTATCCCAGACACAGACCTGACCTTTGTGAGCCAGAATTTCTCCCTTTCCTAATATACCTCCCCAGAAAGCGGATTTCTCTAATGAAATCAGAAAATGGCAATGACAATTACTGCATTTTCAGAGCATGTTTTGAGCCTTTTTCCTTTCCCTGATGGTCACAGACTCTCAGTATGGGGAAGCTTATTTCTTAAATGTCATCGCTTTTGTCACTTTAAGTTCTATTAAGATTGGTTATTGACTTTATGTATAATTAATGGCTTCAAAAGTCCTACATTTTTACACGTAATAAATCTTGCTGCTGAGAAACCAACAAATTTCTGTTGTTTATTGCCGTTCCCTCTTCCCCACCCAGGAGTAGCAGAAGTCACTTGAACTAAAGCCCTACGGCTTCTTCCATAAACGTGTCTGGATGTTTCTCACTTAGGTTGACGTGACAATTATTGGAGCTGGCACATATAAACACAAAAAGCAAGAGGCATTAACAGGTCTATTCACTAAGGGTTCTACACCCTTTCCACTAAAAAAACCTTAAATAAAAGTAACATGCCTAAATTGTGTAAATGTCAAGGTTTTCTCATTCATTAATTCCCCTCTCTTTGATGTGCAATGCTCCCAACTCTGTCTCTGCTCAACGGAGGAGTGCTGGACTGAGAAAAAGCGAGTCATCCTGGCACACTCACCGGCTCACAAAGGATGCAGTCTTGGACTATGATCCAAAAATGCACTTATGTGCATTGCACCTAGGAAGAAGCATTTGTTCGGAGCTCATTTCCCTCCGCCCCCATGGGGGCTCACAGCCACAATGTTCACTATGCAGGCTTGGGAACAGCTCCACAATGTCCTCCTGGTGTCACACAGCCATGACCCACTGTATTGGAATGAAAGACATAGAAAAGAGTGGGAAAGAAAAGTTAATTTTTTCCTGTCTTTGGACTGTGCTAGTGAGCTTCTTCCCCTGAGAAAGAGGGTCAACTTGGGGCACAGCGTGTAGCCACAGAGGGGACCAAAGACTCCATGGTGTCTTCTCACCATCAGTAAGCTCTACTCTTACAGAAGGTACATTCTTCTTACAGAAGAGGTGACTATGGGCCTATCATGTAATGCACCTCTAAGTGCAGACATCACCCTCTGCAACCACTTTGGGCCATGGCAAAGCCAGGTGGCAATGAGAAGCTCCAGTGACTCCAGGTTGAACCAGAAAACCCTGTCATTGGCTTTGAACTGGCAGAGTGGCAGCTTCCAGTGGTCGGTGGAGATGTGGGAGTACTCTTTTTTTTATACAGGATAGATGAGCTCTCTATTCCATGCAATGCAAAGGAATATTCTATTTGTGAATTATTTTCTTCTTTGGTGAAATACAGTTTCTATAGAAAAATAATCATAGAATGGTTTGGAAGGGACCTTACAAGGTCATCTGGTCCAACCCCCCTGCAGGGAGCAGGGTCATCTGCAACCAGAGCAGGGTGCTCAGAGCCCCAGCCAACCTCCCCTGCAATGGTGCCAGGGATGGGGCAGCCACCA